>VUQI01038569.1:0-16313 GCA_015106735.1 Paratilapia polleni | reverse complement strand
GATACATGGAAATAAAGTATATAAGGTAAAAACAGAGTTTGTAGAATTCTAACGAGCTTGAAAGTCAATATTTGGTATGACCACCTTTATTCTTCAACACAGCCTGAACTCTCTTAGGCAAGCTTTCTTATAATTTCTTTAAGTAGTCTTCAGGAATAGTTCTCCAGGCTTCTTGAAGGACATTCAAAGCTCTTCTTTGGATGTTGGCTGCCTTTTGATCTGTTCTTTGTCAAGATGATCCCACTCTGCTTCAATAATGTTGAGGTCTGGGGAGGCCAATCCATGATTTACAGTGTTACATTTTGTGTTTATCTATCCAGGTATGCTTTTACTGCAGGACATGACTTTCAGATACTGTTCATCTGCTGTATATAGTTTTTTAGGCCTGTCACTTTTGTCCTCTACTTGTCCAGTTTCCTCAAATTTCTTAAGGACACACTGCAAACTGCCAAGTTTTCTGCTAATAGCTCTTTGGGAATCAGCTATTTGGCGCAAATACAATTTTATGCCTCTCAGTCTGTGTTACCTTTGGCAAAACAGGAAACAAATTATGTGTTTTTGCGAGAGACTGCTAGTAACAAGGTGCCTAAAGAAAAAATGGTTCTTTGCCAAGTGGTCTGATATGTGTAGTTCATCGCTTGAGTGACTCATAGATCAGTGTTAAGTTGCTTAACAAACAAAAAAAAAGAAAAACATTCCTCTGAAAATGGTCGGGGCTGAAAATGATTGAAAAAACAGCCAATGTCCAAAGAAAAACTTTGAAAGAAAGCCTTCAGAAAGCCTGGAGAACTATTGCTCATGACCACTTTAAAAGTCTAGCTCCTTGGAAGCAAATTATAAAGAAATTAGGAGTGGCTCAAGAGTTTTTCACAGTACCTCACAAAGTGGCCAGTGAGTTAATATCTTTTTAGCATTCTTCACATATTTAGCATAAAAAAAGAGAGAAGAAATCAATATAATATGTCAAACATTTCAAAAATAGCAAAATTATCACAAAATAGCAATGTGCTTTTAAGCACATCTCCCTCTTTCTTTCTCATACACACATACAAACAGAGAAGCACCTGAAGCATTCAAGGCGCAGCTGAAGTGCGTAAGGTCCAGCTTCATACTCCTGTCCATCCATCACTGAGGCAACCTTTTCAGAGTCTTCAACAATCACTGCCACCTCACTGTCGCGTTTACCCAGCATGCTTCTGTCATTGATGTTAGCAGAACCTGCAACAAACACACAGAAAAACTGGTTGAATTTCGTGTATTCAGCTAACTTGCTGCTGTTTCTGTAATACCCTTTAATCAGGCTATCAGTAACAATAGTACACAAAAATATATGGCTTTTTTTTTTTTAAAAACTGATTCAAAGTAATGGGATCCTGCTAGGGACTGATTTACATATATGGTCATAAACAATACACTTTTGCCATAATTAGATATATTTGTATATACAAGAGTACACATTTAAAGAGAAAAGAAGCTGTGGAATCTATAAGAAGATATGAACTGCTTTTCCTTTTCTTGAAAGGGTGAACTGCACCTTATACACCAGTAGGTGGCATAACAGAGCAACGTAGCACTCCACACATATTGACAGAACCGTATTATTATGCAAATTTATTAGCCATTCAAATGGTGAAAGAAGAGGAAATAGAACCAGATTTTTAGCTTTATCACATTTTGATGGTGTCGAGCCAGAGTGGCCAGTTTCTTCAAATAGTAGCTGGTGAAAACAACGTTAGAACAAAAAGTGACAGAAGGTGAGATGAGAGAAAGACTAACCAATGATGACTGTATTGTCGTCAGCAATGAGCATCTTGCTGTGGACGTAGATGAGCTCTGTGACGAGGCGTCCCTCTAGCTCAGCATGAGTCCGAAGACCAGCAAAGGAGATGTAGTTCATCCACTGGTCGTCCACTGAGAAGATCAGAAACAAAAACAAAGTTTAGATAATATTAAGGCAGAGGGTGAAATTAGAACAACATCAGCCCAGGTATCAAAATATAAAATTATGTAGTTTATTCCTGAACTTACTCTCCTTTTTCAGCTGGGAGATGATGGAGTATTCTCCTCTGATCATGGTTCTGAGGAGACAAGAAATTAAAAACTCACCACAAAGTGTACAAATATCACATGAGAAAATCCTAGTTTTGTGATGATACTTTCATATGCGCTTTCTCATTTCCCTTCCCCCTTCCTCTTTTAATACAACACCCAAGTCCGATGAAAGAGTCATGCGGTTTACCTGTAGTTAAAGTGCATGACAGCCTGGATGGCATTTCCTCCTCCAGTGGTGATGTCTCCCTCAAAGCCAGGAAGCAGAGGGGTGACCACATACACACGGTATTTCTTACCCTCTCTGTAACCAAACATACATGATTTACATATAAACACAGACTTACATCTTTCCTACAATCACAACTACTTCTTAAACAAAGAAACTGCTTGAGTAAAGGGAAGTACTTATGTGCCCTGATGATCCTTTCAATGATTGCGTCTCCAATCTTGTTGTAGACTGTTTTGTTGTCGGCACAACTGATGAAAAACTGATTCTAAGAGAGAGAGAGAGAGAGAGAGAGAGAGAGAGAAAATCCAAAGCATAAAAGCTAAAATAGTTATGGCTGTCAGGCTTTGGTTTCACTAAAACAATTTTATGTTTCAGACTAATGACAAGTTTAATTTCACAATGTGAGAAAGTATTTTCACACTGACATATAATAAGGGATTCTCACTGGAGCCATCTCATTACTGGCTATATTAACACATTACAGAGGAGTTTGGCTTTTATACCATCATGAGCTATTTTGAAGCATTGTCAAATAACAGTTTAATGCTTTGAAATACACTTCCCATATCAAATTCATGTTACAGTATTTTATTTTTATATCTGGGCCTCACTGTGGGTTTA
Organism: Paratilapia polleni; assembly: GCA_015106735.1. Taxonomy (NCBI): domain Eukaryota; kingdom Metazoa; phylum Chordata; class Actinopteri; order Cichliformes; family Cichlidae; genus Paratilapia; species Paratilapia polleni. The sequence continues at coordinate 13,411 of VUQI01038569.1, read as the reverse complement.
CCTCTATGTAGATGTAGTGCTTGCTCTTGGCGATGACCTGGATGTAGGCATTATGGATGGACTCTTCATGGTATTTTATGCCTGCCGACCAGTCTGCAGCTGACCGCAACACCTTTTACACACAGACACTAGATTAATAAAGCAGTAGGAATATGAACGTGTGTGCGCACATACATACCGTGAGAACTACATGTAAGAGAAATGGTGGAATTTCCACAATATTCCTGGCTGAGTATGGTTTACTGTGCATTCACAGCATGGTGCGCATGGTGTGAAAATGAACCAGCGACCTACACAGGATTAAATAAACTGTTAAAAGCTTTTTTTGCATGAGCAAACATGAATTGAAAAATAGTTGCATAATACTATAACATATATAATTTATCAATAGTAGCTAAATATCAGGACAAGCAGTATACTGCAAACAGGAAATCAGCTTTATTCAAATTTCAATTACATACCAGATCATAACTTACGTATACACATTTAATCAATAGTTAAAACACATACATACAAGTACTGTGTATAATTAGGAAACGTTTTAATAGATACAAATGGAAAGATTGCACATTATATTTGCAGAGGTGTCCCTTCAAATCACACAAGGAAAGAAACATTCGATAGAAGACAAACAAACAAACAAAAAAGAAAAGAACTCAAAGCACAATGAAGTAACGGAGTCGTGATGTGATGTCTATTCACTTCTTATTTTAGGCAACAATTTCACTCAAAGGTTGGTTCCTTCCGGCTAAAAACCCTTGAGTGTCAGTCACAAGTGCAAACCTTGTGGTTATATAACTTTCTGGCCCATAGAGAGGTTTTTTTTTTTTCACTTTCTTCACACTATGTTTGTTTGTGGTCGGCTTTTTTTGTCTCAGTTTCTCACTTTGTATAAATATGAAGACAAAAGCAACAATTTCCACAATATGTTTTGTTTTGTGCTTTGGCATGTTCTCTTACCTGCACTTTGGCATTAACACATTCAGGGACTTGGTATCTAAGCTCATTGGCAGTGGAGTGAGACTTAGGCAGCAGGAATGGATAAGACAGGGAGCGATACTTTGGCTTCATGATCTGCACAAAAGAGAATTTGGGCAGAGAGAAGGTAAATGCAGTCTGTGGGAGGAGCAGTCTTTTTTCGAAAGAGTATAAACAAGAACTGGAGGGAAAAGCTGGTGCTATGGAAAGCCTGAGCATGAAGATTACATCATATTTTCCACTGTTCCGATGATTTCCCAAGGTTACTGTTTTTGTTCTGTTTTTATGTCAGCAAGTCATGATTTTCTCCCATTTAAAGTTTATATCAGCTTTCTGCAAATTGCTAACTGCGAAATTTGCATTAGAAATAGGAAAATCATTATCATTAAAGCAGTAGTCACACAAGTAATGTGATTGAATTCCGCCCTCCATAAAACAACTTGGTTATAAATTCCTGGTTAAACAAGTTAAGCTTTAAGTATTGATCCTGCTCTATATCTCTGTGTGTTTTTGCCAATGTACACAGCGTGCCTTAGTGAAGTTCCAACGCTGAATGAAGTGTCTTGCCACATCCCGGGCGGCTCTACCATGAACCACTGAGGCAATGTCATGCCAAGGCATTCTGGGAGTGGTGTACCTGTTGATGAAGTCTGCAAAGAGGGGAACAGACATATTAAGTACTGAAGAATGTGAAAGAAAAGGATGGCTGCAAATAGATGGAGAAATACAGAATAACAGAATGACAAAAAATGTACAGTGAAACATGGTGAAAGAGTACAGTGAGGCCAGAGAGTTTAGTGGAGAGGATTTGAGTGAAAAAACTGGAACAAATGTTGCCAGTGTTTTATGCGATTCAGTTCTACTCTGTATTAGTTTTCCAGATGACTATATGTTTCCATCAAATTGGACTAAAAGTAGTAATTAGTAGGGTCTATGACTTCTTACTTAAGGAACGTTTCAGAGAAAGTAAAGTCTTGTGTGTCCGTGTGTGTGACAGACCATCAAAAGGTTTCTCCAGCTGGATCCAGTCCTTGTACACAAAGTTGCAGTAGTCCTTTCCATGCCAGAAGCGAGTGTTTCCTTGTAACTCCCCAACACCTGTCTTCAGGCTTCGTACTGAACCACTCCCTACACACATGCACATATACAGAATACCAATATTATAGTAAATGCAAAGCCTTTAAAGCATCTATTACTTCTTAAAGTAAAACTTTTTTTACAGTGTGCCTCTCATTCACTCATTCTCACCCACACCAACACCCCCACTGCTGTAGAGGTGGCGTAGCAGAGTATGTATTTGCCAAAATAGTGAAGCATTATTTTTTTTTCTCTGCCTTAACTCACCTGCACTGTCAACACTGCTGACACTGTCCACATGCTGCAGAGTGTGTTTGTGCTTCAGTCTGTGCAGACTGAAGCGAGCCATCCTGCTGCGACCAATTCCCCTCAGCTTAGGTAAATCCACTGGATCACTGGGCGTTGTCCCTCGTCCATTGCTGTGAGAGATGCCATCAACAGAGGACATGCCCTTACTAGATGGAGTGTTGGTGGAGCCAGCCTAGGAATATGAAAATAACATATAACTCAGCTGCACGTAGATAAAAATTACTGCATTCTAATTAAACAGTGCTGCATAGTACATGAAACTGGAGACAGCTGTTTTAGTGTGGTGCTGTTGAATCATACTGCATAATACTGCCTAGTGGTGTTGCTAATATTTACTTTTACTGAGCTAATACTTAAGAATTTGTGCAGGCAAATAAGGTTAATAAGAGCAAGTCACAAACTAGAGAGAGGTTTGCTTTGGTGTGGATGAACGTCATGGTTCCACGGATGGTTTAATTTGTTTTCTGATTATCATGGCATTTGTTTGTTACATGCTCCCTCTCTAACTTTCATCACAGTCATTGACAAAGTGATCGGGGGTCATGAACACATGAGGATTTATTCTACACTGAGGTAAATAGGTGCAGATCATGTGAGGGATGAAACTTCTCGCTGGTAATCTGCTCTGTAGTTGTGATGTTGTATTAGAGTGACAGAAAGAATAAATACTTTATGGTAGATCCATGATGAGTTTGAGTAATTGTGTACAGGAATTTATCTGTCAATGAAATTCAGATGTTAGTAGGTTGCACTGTGATACTTCTTCATTCCCCTCAAGCAGCTGTGTGTAAATCAAATGCTTCTGTCAGTCTGCTATCATCTCCTCATATTTGAAGCATTTCTCAGGAGATGAGAGCCATATTTTGCATCTTATCTTAAATCCTAAAGGAGTGACAGGACATTATAATTAATTGTGTGTCTGACCTGCTCCAGAGCCACAGATCGTGTCACGCTTCCCACATCCGTCAGCCGATGCTCTCTATCATCCCAGCGCCCGTACGCCAGGTCAATCCCACCCACAAAGGCCACTGATTGGTCAATAACTACAATCTTCTCATGATGTGCCCACAGATAGACGGAGGAGGAGACATGGTCCGGATGACGCATAACCTGGACCACAAACGTATGACACACAGCACACATATAATGCACTTCTATACACTGACAGTATGCAAAGTCTGACATTAAACTTGTGGGCATCACCAAAAGCATAGACATTCAGTAATAATATTTTTGTTCATGTGACAGTGTGGTTCTGACCGTGGCACTGACTAACTTGGGAAATGCGCCACCAAATTGTTCACACCTTAATATCATACTCAAAATCATTTCCTTTACCTTGATGTTGGGGTGCAGGTGCAAAAGAGTCCTTTTGCTGTAGCCTGAGTTGATGCCCAGAGCGAGCTCCACCTCTTTATACAACATTACAAAGATTCGCACTCCCTGTTGCTGTGGCAAAAAGGCAGATACATTTGGTTATTCGCATATTATAGTGTTTCTAATACTTGATGAATCCTTTCTGACAGGGAATGAGAGATAACTCTTACCAATAAAATAACTTATTTTATTTCTGTTTATTACTTAAACAACCCTTAAAAAGTGTGTTTCTCGATTAATCTGTAAAAGCAGTGGGAGCAGATAAGGATTTGGAATATGTGTACTAAAAATAGCAAATTCACTTTTACACTTACACAAGATGTTGATGAGTTGTGTTCAGGAAGCAAGCAGGCATGTATACTCAAGCAAACCATTTATGTCCTCGGCTAAATCCAAGGTTGTGACGTTTGCTTATTTGGATGGTGAACACCATCCAGTTGCATTTGTTTGTTGACGAATACAAAAGCAAAATAGCTTTTCACATAAGCCATTAATGACATTAATGAAGGTTCTGTTCTGTTTTAGGTACAGAACCTTAATTAACAAGATAAGTAACACTTGTGTTTACCTGCGATTTCATGTCAAAATGGTTGCCTTAAAAATGGTGCATTAACACTAATTTCTTTGGATGTAATAAAAGGCCTCTGATTTTGACTGTATATACATATGGACTGGACGTGCTCGTATGTTCAGTTAATTATTAGAAGTTTATTAAACTTAAAACACATAAAATACTGGGAGAAGAGCTTTATCCAAACTAAAAACTGCAACCTTTCTGTCATTTGTTTGAAAATGGTTCATTTATAAATTGAATAAAAAGGAAATTTAAGGGAAACATTTACATTGAGTGCTCAATACATTTTGCATAATGTTAGCAGTCTAATGTGTACTTACTGCTTTGCGCTTAAGGATGCAGTCCAGCCTCCACCTGTTGCCTTCTACAACAGGTCTCTTAAGGAAGATCTCTGGACTCAGCCTGATAAAACGAGAGTGACGGAGAGAGACAGAAGCCAACAGCAAGGAAGGCAGAGACAATTACAAGGGGGAACAGATAATAATAAGTGATGCATTCACAATCATTAAAGTAGATCAAAAGCAACGTTTGCCTTCACCAATCAGAGCCACTGGTACATTTCATCATACTGTATGACAGACATGACATAATAATATAGTCTCATGAGTCACTCACACTGGCATCCTGAGCTTACATGTCTACAATACCATTGGCTCACATTACACTGGCTGACACCTCATTGGTTAAGACCATAAGCCCAGTGATTACTGCCTTGGAACACAGGGATTTCAGCCACGTCCAAACAGTGGAGCATTTGGCTCTGTGGGACCATAAACTATTATATTTGAAATTACAGTGGCAAGAATATTACACCTCTGCCAGTAGAGACAAATACAATGTGATTTTCCCTTTAGAAAAGTCCTTAAAAAAACGATTAAAGATCTGAAAAATAGCAAACAGTAGTAAGAGTCATGCAAAATATGCAAGGAAAAGTTTCTTTGCCATGCAAACTAGTCAAGCTGGTTGTATTTTAGATAAGATTTGCATCTTTGTAACATCATTTTCCAGGTTATTGTACCCCCAGGGTATAATGCAATACAGACTGCCACTGTGACTGTCACGTCACGAGTTTTTACAAGAGACAAAATCGGTTTTACTTGTTTTTTTACTTGTGTGAAACATTTCTTAATTTTTTCGTCTTATACATATGTTTGACACCTGAAAACACAAATATAATACATAATCACTTCTCAGGTGATGAACATGATAGGTAAGACAGAAGGTCAAAAGGGGTGTGGCAGAAATGAAAAATGATATGGAAACTGTGTCTTTCTGTCAGTGTATTTTTATTCTCGGTATGAGGTTGTAATTAAGTAGTAAAGTAAACCAAGTAAAGCTTGGTCAGCTGGAATTAACAAATTATTTATTTTCTTTATATAATATAGCTGTCTATCGTTTTCCTCCCATAGTTTGTACCTGCATCACACATTTGTAATTGCTTGCATCAAAATTTCACTGCATTCTAAGCAGTGCATTATATGCATTCTTTAAAAATGCATGTAATTCCGATGCTTTTTCAGCCATACTTCTAACATTTAAATAGTTTCCACAATATACTGTATATCATGCAGTCTACCCACATAGCTATAATAAATACCCTTTTTCCTTCGCTGAATATTACTTGTTGCTTCTCTGTGCATTCATGGTTTTGCTGATGCTCCCTCTAGTTATAAACGGCACTTCTCTCACATGCTCACAGCTCAGTCTGAAAACATAGAGTATCTTCAGCCAGTTGATACCTTTGATTTGATTACCCAGTAATGCCACATTTAGGCTCAGAGAAACCAGGTACCCCAGTGAGGGCTGGAGTAAGATTAAAATGCTTTGTAATACATGGCCCTGGTTAAGGTCATTTGTAACAATGCCACAATTTGTTCTGTTATTTTATGTCTGCAGGATTATTATTCTGTCAGGTTTGGAATTAGTTGAGGCTGCATGGGATGTTACAGTTGTAAACTTAAAAAGCATGCAAACAGGATACATGCACAAGACCTTTATTGTTGACCTGTTTATTCTGGGTTCTCACGCTTCACACCACTTAAGCAAATCATTTGGCATCCTGTACGTTTACACCAAACACACGGGGACTCACCACCAGTCAGTGATAAAGATTTCCTCTTTAGCCTCCTCCAAAGCATCAGCCACATCCTCCATGTAAGTCTTTCCATTCACATACCTACAGGGAAATATTGCAATCACACTGGGGCACTTAAAGAACATGCTGTCACATGTGTTTGTGGCGATACATACAGGCAGGAAGAAATGAAAAACAAAAAAAGCACACAGTGCTTTACTTTGAAACACACACACCAGATGGATAATATTTCTGTCTTTTTAAAGTTCATTATCTGTTAATTTTCCTGACTTTCATTACTCTCTCACAACCTGACAAGTTTAAGGCTACACCCATAGCCATGTCATCATGACATATTTGTTCTTTAAACATTCTCAGCTCTCAGCTCCTAACACGTTTTTTTTCCTTTCCGACTCCATGCTGAGCACAAAGACAATGTAATGACATTATTACACAGATGATTCAGTCTCACAGAATCTGTCAGCTGAGGGGGAGAGAATGCAGATAAAGAAAGAAGAAACGGAAACACAGCCAGAAGAGAGAGTCCAATACATTTTCATAGTCACCAGTGAAAGACTAACAAATAGGATAAGTCCTGAAGATTTTTCTAATTTGAGTTTTATTTACTGTATTGTATCCACCAATGTGCGGGTTTCTTGTAGAGAACACAATTAGAATGTACAAAACATTCTAAAAGCCAATATGTATAACATTAGATATAACCGACACATCTTAAATGTAGGACACTGCATATGTCTGTTCCAAAGAAACAAATGTTTCAGTTTGAAACTAATGCAAACATTTTTTGCCCTTTTTAATTGCATGAAGTATTTCTAATTACACACCAAATTCAGAAACAGCTCAGCCAGCTGTTTTCTCTCCCAGTGTAGTTACCATTTGGCAGGGATGTTTTCCTGCTCTTGTGCAAACGATCCAAAGCGGTGATCTCGGAGGAAAGGCTTCCCATGATTCCTCACAAAGCTCTCAATGCTCTGACCCCACCAACGTGCGTGTCTGTAGCTGCTGCACTTAAACACAAGGGTCCTGCCAGTGGGATATGTATAGATACAAACACAAACAAAGAAAAACAAGATGATACATATATTCTAAAGTCTATCCGAGAATGAGGCAGTTGTATCATTTGACATGTGCATGCACATATTAGTTTATCAAAGCAGGCATACTATGTTGTCCTTCTGAGAGATATGAGAGCTGATTCCTAAAATAAAATCAGCACTGGCTAAAGAGCACTGGAATGAAAAGGAGCTGAAGAAAACAATTCATCCTCTAATACCAGACTGTCAACAACAGCCTTGAGAATTGAATCTGTGTTTTTTGAGCCCACCGGTGATTGTTTTTATTTCATTATTATTTCATTTGGAACACAGACTGACAGAAAGTCATTTTCTTCTAGTGCGGGAAATAATTGGAAAAGCAGTTCTGGATTAGATATTAGTCATCACAAACTAATTTTATCTTTTTAACTCCTATTTAGGTAGTATTCGCTTTGAAATCCCAGTAAGGCTTCACTCAACATGTAAGCAACAGTATTTGGCATCTGCTGCAAAGTTCAAATGTTCAACCATAACACACACAAACACACACAGATAATTAACCTGGAGAGGCTATCAATCCGGACTCCGTGTTTGGTCTCTGTGTCTTTGGAGTCCATCTTGATGGTGAACTCTTTATCCACCAGCATGACGAAGGAGATGGCTCCAGTGTCTGGCTTCATGTACAGCAAGCATGAGTCTTTCACCACAAGCCAGCTACAGCACACACACAGTTGTCATCATGATTAGCAACATAAAAATTAACGACTTCTGTGTAGATGTAAAGTTTTGCAGCTCTCTGCTGACTGCTGTGGACCATTTCTTATTTTTTTTTTCGTTTTGAGGAAAGGGTGTAGGAAGAAAATCATCATGGGGATGTAGGTGGATGGGCCGAGCGTTTCAAAACGTGTGGGATTTTTTTGTGTTGTGTTTAGAAAAATAACAATATAAACTGATCACATAATAATTTGGCTGATATAAAGAGGAAGAGAAAGGCAAACTCAAATGGATGAAGACAGAAGTGAGTGAATACCACTGCAGACAGATTGAAGAATTTCTTAATAAAATAATTTGCAAGCAAATGACAAAAAATGGACACCCACACTCAGACAGCTAACTACCAGGAATTTTAGTATGAACATTCAAGAAGTCCTCCTTCTTGTGTTTCCATTACCACAAGACATTCAGGAGTTCATCATCTATAGCACTAGTCACCATGTTTCTTGCCTACCAAAATAAACTGCGCAATATACTTAAACTGCTGGCTTAGACAGCTTAATTACAAGAAAAAAACAGTCAAGCCCAGTAATATTGTTAACACAGCAACTAAAGCAGCATGGAAGAGGCACAGAGAGAAATAAATTGGACAGACAAAGATAGCTGAAGAAAAACGGCAATATTCACACACCGCTTGGACCAGCGATAGCAGGCCTGGCTCTGACCACAGCAGTTCATTCCAGGGATACGATGCCCGCCTGAGCGCTTATAAATCATCCCTTCCCTAGAAGAGGAGGAATAACTGGTGAAATATCATAGGGTGTAAGGAGAACATAAAAGAAGTTGAAATTTAAAAAAAAATACACTTGAAGAAAGCACAACTTTGACATGGGATATTTCACCCTGATTCCCACAGATATAGGCACTGAGAAAATGCTCACAGTCCTTTGGGCCCCAAGTCATGAATGAAAGACAGCTGGCTGATGTCAATGAACTCCATCTGCGTAAAGACGGCAAGCAAAAACAAGAGGCTTCACAGACTGATTCTTGTATAGACACACCACACATTGTGTAATATACTGTTGCACATCAGCATGGGAGTTGGAAGCTCTTTTGTCCACACACCTAGAGGAAATGTGACTCATCTTTAATTGTGTGTTGTCACCTCTGATAATAACTTCAAATGCATCAAAATCCACAATATGCACAAGCGTTATAGGAGTAGTCTGCTTTAACGCTCATTCCACCATTAAGGTAAAGTAAGGTAGGGTATGGAAAAGCTTAGGTATGTGTGGTATTGCTCCGAAAATAAAGTGGCCATAATAACAAGTCTCCTATTTAAATATGGAGGACTTTCTGAAAAAGAGTGAGGTAGGCAAATATACCATATGTGACACACAGTAAAGACATTTTCACATTCAAATGAAAAAAGTAAAACAGATACAACAGACTTGAGGCCTTGCCACATTCCACAATAGGGGAATTGAATTGTAATGTGTAGAAAAACACTGTTAATTATTTACTTTTACAGTCCACTATCTATGGTGGCTAACAGAAATGAGGAATAAACACAAACTAGTGTAATGTGTAACTTTAACTTGAAGCATTACGAGGTTATGTTTAAGCGTGACTGCTTGCAGTGTTTATTATTTACTCACAGTATGGTGATATTTTCGGTACATGGCCATCCTCAGCAGCTTGTTCAAATAGTCTTCTAATTGTCTCTGTAGAAACACAAACACTATATTTGGCTACTGACAAAGCTCATGCATATAAACACCAACATGCGCAAAACAAGGTGAAACAGTGTTTTAGAGGATAAATATGCTGGCATGGAGTTAAGTGCCATGGCAACAAGTGACTGCCAGGAGAGCTCCTTGCAATAAAGTTGAAATATCACAAGAGTCAATTTTCCAGCCCTGAAAACAAGGCCAAAGGCTCCAAACACAACACTGCAACATACCTTCCTGCTGGAGACCTGCTCATCTCGCACTAGTTCCTCTCCTCCTCCCCTTGGCAGGGAGGGCATCTCCCTCACCTCGCTCTTCCTCACTGTCTTTCTCCTCACTGTGTGGCTGGAAAACATAATGGGGGGAATTAAAATACTGAATTTAAAATAGTGCAAGCTATTTAAAGATGCAGTATCTTTTATATCCTTAAAGTATGAGATTCAGCCAAGGTCCAGAGCTTTAAAAACATTGTTTCAGTGGCTGCTCAGAAATGGAAAAAAAACACATTCTTCTGCGTACCTTCCTTTTGAAAGATGTTCAGACAGGCAAATGTAGAACCTTGAATAAAATGACAGTGTCGGCCCAAACTAAATTCTATCAAAAGTGCAGGGTTCAGTTGTTTACAAAGGTGTGTCAGACCAGAGTTTGAATTCTCGCTAAATGTTAGACGGTTACCCTAGCTTAGTATTAAGCTGAAAGCATTACTGGGCCCAGACTTTTAAAAAAATCCACTCACTACTAGTAGCAAATAACTCCTAGTATAAAGACAAATTTCTGTTTCATTATATCATCTACATAACATAGATACAATACTAAGCATACGAGTATAACTATTGTGCCTATGCACCTGAGCTCATGTGAGATTGTAAACCTATATTATATCTTTATCAGCTACTGTGTGTAGCATGCCAACCTGCGTGATGGCAGTGGTATCCTCATAAAGGTTTTGTACGTCCTCAGCTCTCGGTGCAGCTCCATGAAATGCTTCTCCTTCCTCTTAACCATCCAGGTAAATTCCCCATGTTTCAGCTCAATCTTAAACACCGCTGGCAGAGACTACAGAAACATACACAAGCTTAACACTTGTAATCACGGCAATGTTTGGCTACTTGATAAAAAGTTATTTTAGAAGCAAAAATCAATACCATTTAAGATTTTTGAATATTTAAAAAGAAAAACAAGTGATGCAAAGGAGAATAGAAATATCTCAATCTTTAGAAAGCTGTACTATAAATAAACAGAAAGAGCAAAAATCAGGGTCATATAGAAAGTAGAAAATAGAATCAGGTGCTTGTGCAGTACCTTGTTGACACTCCTTTGGTGTGATGCATTGAAGCGGTCCTGTGCAGTGGTGAACCTCTCCACCTCCAGGATCCGGGCAGTAATGGGCACAGTGGGGAGGTATACTTTAGCATTGGCCTCCTTAAAGCCCACTGTGGCATACACTGCTGAAAATGGGATACGACAGTCCCCTGGGACAGAGATGAGGCGGGTGTTTAGTGTGATCTTTCTGCTCGTACATGTAGGAGTTACTCAGGCTGCAGGAGTGAGTAGGCTGCATCAGTGAAAACTCAGCCTTTGCTCAAGACTGCAAGTTTGCAGTGTTAGGGCAAATGTTTCTGTTTATTATCTGGAAAAGTTTGTAAGACCTAAAAAATTGAACCATCCACCCTCATGGTCTCGCACTGTCAGATAGCAGTTTGGAAGCTCAATGCATTAAGTTGAAATCTTCTCTTTTTTGACTAATTGTCTTATGGTAATACAATATGAGCTCAATTTGAATTAGTTCAACTGTTAAACTCAATAAATCAGCAGAGATCCTGGGAACAACCCTAACAGGATAGTTAAAGACTTATTGCTTTGTGCTCTTTCATACTTGAGTTCATATTCTGACAAGTTAAGTCTTAATCTCTTGAGGAGTTTGCATAATCTTGACAGCTGAACTACTTAATACTGAAATTATTGATTTGACCAGGTGGAAGAGGCTTTTGAGTAGTTTGCTGAGTATGCCTCACAGTATCTGAGCATAAAACTATGGTATGAATGTGTTTCTTAGGGTTGTTATTATTATCATTTTTAGGTTATGTTAATATTGTCATCTAGCTGTTGTACTGTCTTTTGGAGAAACTGTTGTGATATTATGCTATTTGAGAGAGACAGGAAGACAATAAGTAAACACAACACATTTCCTCATATCTAAAAACCTACCTATGTAGTTTCCATCATAGTCCATCTCTTCTCCCTCCCCTATGTCCAACTCTCGGGTATCCAGGCTTTCCACAAGATCAGCCATCTTGATACCGTCGTATACGTCTGGAGCCGCTGTGCTGTCAGAATCTTCAGACTTCACCAGGTTGAGGTTACTGGTAGTTGGCTGAGCCTTACTCCACATGCTTAGCAGTCAGACCCTAGAGCAGGGCACACCTAGAAGAGAGAACAGACGACAATCTAGTCATGCAAATTTACACATGTTGTAACTTGTATGACTATTTGCTGACTGTAAATATACTCCCACAAAGATGGACAGTCTTGTGACTTTTAACCTTCCAGTGACCCTACTCTGAGTTTCCTTTTTATCATGAGTCAGACAAGAACTATAAGTATACAGAATCTTTAACAAACATGCCCCAAAACAGGCACACATAATGTAAACATGGCTGTAATTCACAACAAACCAAACAAACCAAGTGACAGAGAAATGGTAAATAAATTTATTACTTTTCACACCTATAGCTAAGCCTCAGAAAAAAAGAAAAAAAAATCACTGGGGCAGCAAACCCAAGTGAACACCAACATAAAGTGTCTTAGCAGCTTTTGAGCCACCACAGGTATCATGACAAGTTTATTGCCTATTATTATACCAGTTATACCAGAGCTTTTTCACCAGGACATTTTTATTGTTACTTCCCCACATCCTTCGACTTCCTGGGGAGTATAATGGCCTCACATAGATGTAAAATGGGTTGAGATCTGTTGATTGCATAAACCACAGCATAACTAACTACACTACTATGCAAAAGTCTTGAGCCACTCCTCATTTCTTTATATTTTGCTACCGAGGAGCCAGACTTTGTTTCAATTTTTAAGCAATAGCAATAGTTCTCCAGGTTTTCTGAAAGTCTTTCAAAGTTTTTCTTTGGACATTGGCTGCTTTTTCACTCATTTTCAGTTCAGTCTCTGTACCAAACCATTTTCCGAGGAATGTGCATTTGTTTGTTAACTATCTACACTTAACACTAACCTATGAATCATTCAAGCATAAAACAGGCACCTAACTCAACAGATGAACCAGTGTTGTGTCTGCACATAACAGACAACCAATTTTAAATTGTATCTTTAGGCACTTTGTTACTAGCAGCCTGTCACAAAAACACATAATGTGTTTCCATTTCTTTAGTTTCTTTAGTTGAATCTTTGAAAAAGAACACAGTCTGACAGGCATAAAATAGTATTTGTGCACCAACAAGTTGATTCTCAAAAAGCGATTAGCTAAAAACTATGGCTAAAAAATCCTTTAGCCATA
>VUQI01038565.1:0-18872 GCA_015106735.1 Paratilapia polleni | reverse complement strand
AAGGTTACTAATGACCTTCTTATGGCCTCTGACAGTGGACTCCTCTCTATGCTTGTCCTGTTAGACCTCAGTGCAGCATTCGATACCATTGATCACAATATTTTAATACAGAGACTTGAGAGACTAGTATCTAACCAGATACTGACTCTGTTTGGCATTACTTTGGCCTCCAGCAACACTGCAACAAATCTTGGAATAATATTTGACCAGGATATGTCCTTCAATGTTTTATCTGATCAATATCTCTAAAATTAGAGGCATCCTGTCTCAGAATGATACTGAATAACTAGTTCATGCATTTATTACTTCTAGGCTGGACTATTGTAATTCATTATTATCAGGTTGTTCTAAAAGCTCCCTGAAAAGCCTTCAGTTAATCCAGAATGCTGCAGCGAGAGTACTGACAGGGACTAGAAAGAGAGACCATATTTCTCCCATATTAGCTTCTCTTCATTGGCTACCAGTTAAATCCAGAATTGAATTTAAAATCCTTCTTCTCACATACAAAGTCTTAAACAATCAGGCCCCATAATATCTTAAAGACCTCATTTTTATCTCAGAGGTACCTGGTTTAGATAGTCCAGGACGTAGATGCTGTACTCGTTCCAGCTAAGGATCCAGCCCTCTTTCAGGAAACAGCTGAGCAGTCCGAGCTGGCGGTCTGCTGGACGATATGCTCCAATTGGACCAGGACGAGGAAACAGCTCAAACTGAGGTATCTGAGTCAGACAGGTGGGCAGAAAGCAGGGTGTTACTGACAGAGTGGACGACCAAAGCTCTGTCAGTATGAAGGTATTTACAGGTGTTTGTATTCCTAGTGCACCTGTGTGTTGAAGAGGGGTTTGAGCAGCCGGGTGTCCTCCACCTGTCCTCTGATGTCAGACCTCCACAGTCTAAGTCCAGGTCGAGCAGCAAACACCTGAAGGTCACTCTGTTTACAGAGGGCGGGCAGGAAGCAGGCACCGAACCGTCCGCTGCTGCAAAAGCACAAAGATTCTGCAGTACAGGTACGGCCAGCGAGTACAGGTATGGCCAACGAGTACAAGTACGGCCAGCGAGTACAGGTACGGCCAGCGAGTACAGGTACGGCCAGCGAGTACAGGTACGGCCAGCGAGTACAGGTATGGCCAGCGAGTACAGTTATACCTAACAGGTACAGGTACCACCAATGAATACAGTACAGCTGACACAGACAGGTAACGCCAACATGTACAGGTAAAGCTGACATGTACAGGTAAAGCTGACATGTACAAGTACCGTGAATGTAGATGAGTAGCGCCAGCGTTTACAGGTACCACCATCATAGATGAGTACTTTCAGTATAGACCAGAACCACCAAATCAAGAACAGTTAAACTTGTGGTTGTAACAGAGTTTGTGATTATTTCAGAAAAACAGGTGTTACAGGTAAATAAAGTGAAAGCCCATGTAACGGGGGTAGGGGGGTTGTACCTCTTGCGGGGCTTGGTGCCCAGCTGTAGCACTTCCTGTTTCTGCGTGCAATAAAGCAGGGATCTCTGCTGCGTTGACACCAGCAGCACCTGGTGACTATACTCCATCTGAACCACACCTGAGGACTCCTCCAGCAGCAGCACAGGTTTACACACCCCCTGCACATACACACACACACACAGTCAGGTGGCGTGTCTCACGCCGGTGTGGATTGAGACGTGTCGGTGGATTTGTACCTGGTCCAGGTCCAGAGAGGAGAACACAACTCGTCCTTTATCGTCTCCAGAGAAAAGCTTCATCCCGTTTGTGCTCCACGCCAACGCCGTGATGGAGCCTTTATGGAGGCCAACCACATCGAAACGCCGCAGCTGCAGAGAGGCAGACAGGTGTGTCACAGGTGCAGCGAGGCAGACAGGTGTGTCACAGGTGCAGAGGCAGACAGATGAGTCACAGGTGTGTTACAGGTGCAGAGAGGCAGACAGGTGTGTCACAGGTACAAAGACAGACAGGTGTGTTACAGCTCTAGAGAGACAGACAGGTGTGTCACAGCTACAGAGAGACAGGTAGGTGTGTCAAAGCTGTATTACAGCTGTGTTACAGGTGCAGAGGTAGACAGGTTACTTAAGCAACAGTTGTCGATCGATCTTCTCACCTGTTTGTTGCGACCAGGAAGTGGAGACACCAGTTGAAAGACTGCAACCCGACCTGAAGAGGTTCCCACAGCAACCAGGTCATCAAAACAGCTGAGCAGCTTCACAGCTGTGATTGCATCACACTTTCCCTGTCACACACACAGACACACACCTGTCCCATCATCACCTGTCTGATCTAAATCCCTGTAAACATTTCAAACAAATGAAGTACCCCAGAAGAAGAGCTCTGACCTCCAGGCTGTACTTGTTCAGGTGAGCCAGGCGGCGGCAGTACAGGTAGAGCATGCCAATGCTGCTGCCCACAGCCAGGAAGTCACTGCTGCTGTCCAGAGCCGTCAGGTAGACCAGGACTGACCTGAAGCCCCGCTGCACCTGTAGGGACACACGGGAGCCCTCAGCTTCATTGGAACAGGAATACCATCATCATCCTCACCTGGACAGGTACATACCTTGGCTGGGATGGCATTCAGCAGGTAGTAGAGCGGGCAGAACTCCCTCAGGATGGAATGCGGAGGTGGCTGAGTCGCCATGTTGCTCCTGAAGTAGACTCAGCTGATCCTGAAAAAAGAAACAAAACACAGAGGTACACCTGAGGACAGGTGAACTAGTATACTGCTCCTCACCTGCAGGAGCCTGAACCAAAGAAAAGCATTCATTTAATGTCCCTTTATAATAAACAGGCTGTTAGAGTAAGACCATTAACACTCTCAGTATAGTCAGGTTTGTATTTATCCTCTGTGGTGTTAACTCTTCATGAGTTTCTGAGGACTGCGCCATGAAGCAGGAAACAGCTGAGATTTACCGACACTATGGCAGCTCGGTGGATCAAACACACACCGAATGAAAAAAAAAAAAAAAACATTAACCGACCTTAAACGGGGCTAAAGTCCAGCTCTGCACTGAACGTATTTTAGCTTAAAGAAGGATTATGATTAAAATGTCCGTTTGTTAAGTGGACTTTGGTGTGAGCGTCATAAAGGTTTCTCTTCCTTTTGGGTTGAATGAGCCTTTGCACCAAAAACATGTGTTTACATTTCCTGAGTTCTTCATCTGCCAGCTACACACCGCACAGAGGGGACATAAAGGGAGTCTGTGGTTTATTTAAATTGCCATCATTATATTTTTTACTGTAATTATAAAAAAAGGTCAATCTGCAATTTGGGAACGACCTGGCTGAATAAATGTTCAGATTTAACCTGATTTAAACGCTGTTTGGTGGAGCAGACTGAGGCCGAATTAAACAGAAACGTTCACTGAATGTTATGAAAAGTCCCGGTTCTCCTTATGGTTCGGTTCTTGCGGTACAAAGTCAGAGGATTCGGAAAATGCCCGTTTATTGAACTGATTTTGGTGTGACGATGCAGGCGGTTAATGTTAGCTTGTTAGGCTGCTGTGGAAGGTGACAACTGACAGCTAACATCCCGAACAACAGACAGTCAACACACAAACAAATAAAGACAAACAAACAAACAAACGGTCGCTGCGTTGTTTACACCGCCGAATCCGCGCTAGCATCAGCAGCTAACGCCGTTAGCACGCTGGTTAACGTTAGCAGCACGATGAGGACCTTGAGATCTTACCGAAAGCTGCCCGCGAACGACGCCGCGCAGATGCTGATCCAGGTGTTTTTGTTGCAGCTGGATGTTGGCGATCGGACAGGTGACATCGCCCTGCGTGACAGCGTCCACTGAGGCTGTCCGCAAACTGCGCCACCTGCTGGAGACACGCAGCAACGGGCTGCAGCGCTGCGCATCTTCCGGTTTTATTTTACTTGATTTTATTTATTTATTCTGAAATAAAAGTAAAACTCCACCGAAAACCCGCTGACCTGCTGCCTCACAATAAACAAACATAAATATTAGGTATTTAATGACCGGAAACGGAAACTCGGTTACTGCTGGCAGGAAAACCCGGAAACTGGATCCGTGACTCCATTAAAAATACTTAAAAAAATTAAATCCTTTAAACGTCAAAGCATTTTTAAATAGAGTAGGAGAGTAAAAGTGGTGAAAAATGAATGATTGGAAATAATATAAGTATCCAATTCATAAAAACCATCTAATCAATGAAGAATATGGCCCACACGTTAATTCCTCACATTCAGCAGGTTTATTTAAATGTAATGTTTGAAGCTTTATTTTGAAAGGACTCAAATAGTTGTAATGTAAATGTGATTTGATTTTATTTAAACCTTCAGCACCGATATCCTCATTAAATTAATTTAAAGTCGGTTGTGACTTTGAAGACACTTTTAAAGCTAACCGCCGGCGGCTCTTTCACAGTAAAATACCGGATATTTCACAGTAAAACACCGGCTCCGCTCCGGGAAATGCGCGCTCCCGCTCAGGCTAAGCTAGGCTAGTTCAAAACTCCCCCCGCTAACCGTGACCCGCTCCCGGTACCACTGCTCCCGTTAATGTCGGCCTTCATTCCCTGGGAGCGGCTCCTCCTTCAGCGCACACGGCGTCCATAAACCAGTGTTTATCTGGTGAAATCGATCGATCGATCCGGTTGATTTGATCCACCGAGTGTCTGCACTGACTCTGAGCTCACAGCCAAAATGGCGGACAGCGAGGGTGACAGAACAATAACAGCCGCGGAGCCGCCGGGGGCCGCGGATCAGCCCCCCACCGCCCTGAGCGCCCAGCCTGCGGACAGCGCGGCGGCGGTGGCTGCAGACTTGAGCGGTCAGCCCGCGGGGAATCCACAGCTCGTATCCGGCGCCGAAGGCGGCCAGCCCGTCCACAGCGTACCGGCAGGGTCCGGGGCTCACACGGCGGAGATGTTACCGAGCCAGCCGGAGGAGCAGAGCATCCTGGTGGGCACGGAGTTCACCGACCTGGCCAACACTACCATCCTGTACGTGCAGCCGGACGGCAGCCTGGTGGAGAGCTCTGGGCTGACGGCCGAGGAGCAGCAGGCTTTGCTGGACCAGCTCTCCAAGCAGCAGGTGGTCCAGGTTTCCGACACCGAGGCGGCCCAGCTGCTCCAGCAGGGCCAGCTGCTCAAACCGGTGCACAGCGCGGCTCTGGACCCCAGTCAGCTGCAGCAGGTCATCAACCAGGTCACCAAGTCCCAGCAGCAGGTCCACGTCCAGGTCCCCCAGCAGCAGTTCCACGTACAAGTCCCCCAGCAGGTCACGAAGCAGCAGGTCCAGGTCCCCCAGCAGAACCTGAAGACCCCAAACAACGCCTCCCAGCAGCTGAAGAGCGTGGCCCAGCAGGTGGCCATGCAGACCAGCAGCTCGATCCCGGTGGTCCAGAAAAAGGTGGGTCACACACGGAGGAAACTCCAGCTCAGTCTCAGTATTTAGGACCTTAAAAGGTGAGACCTGATGGGAGCAATCTGAGAAACCCGAGAGCAGGCTGACCTATCCACGTGATTCTGATCAATAAACTCGAGTTTACCTGCTGTTAGTTTATCTGGTTTATTACCTGACCTGAATCCTTTAAGGAGGTCGTTGACCAGATCTTTTTCTGTTAGTGGAGAACTGTAATTTTCTCTGTTGTATTTTTTAGATTTAGAGCTAGAGCCTGATCAATACAGGATTTTTAAGGGCGATACCAATATTTGGTGATTTAAAAATCTGATATATCAGCTGATACTTTTTTCTTTCAGACACACGAAACATAAACAGATTTCCCTAACATTGTTATGTGGAGTTATTTATGAGTCCTTACTGAGATAATGTGACAGTGCAGGTCAAAACTAATCTTGGTTTATTGTAAGAACAAGTCGTGGTTACTGGTTTAAGCTCTGTTGACTGTGCTCAGATCAGCTGGTTGTTGTTTGTGGCTTCAAACAGGTGTTGCCAACAGGGAAGTTGCAGAGCGTCCTCTGGTGGACAAACGATGCAACATCAACACTCATAACATGGTTGAAGGGTGTTTCTCCTGTCTCCTCTTTACTTTTTAAATTCTCATTTATCGGCCATCATAAATGCTGATACCGATATATCACCAAATAGCTAATATCAGCTGGGTTCTATTTAGAGCTTTTATAATTTATTTTATGACTTAAAAAAGCTTTTAAAACTTCACTCTGATGTTTGTGTTGGAAGAACTCATCTGTCCATTTTTCCTTAATAATCTGTGAATTCGTGGTCCTGGAGTCATCTTGTTAGATCTTATACCAGCTTCTTCATAAACTAAACAAAATAATTCATGAGCTGATTGTTCCCATAGTAACAAATCTTTGAGTAATCACACTTTTAAATAGCAGCTGTGAAATAAAAATAAACATAAAATCGATTTTTATCCATCATTATCAGTAATTCAGTATTTTTTTTTTTTTAGCTTTTTTTTCATCTGTTTTGATCTGGTTTCTATGTTTCGGTCCTTTCAGTCAGAGTCCATCAGGATCCAGATCCAGGTGCCTCCCAAACAGGAAGTGAAGCTTGGCTCCGCCCCACAGCAGAATGCCATAGCTGTCACTCAGCCACAGGTGAAGCTGTCGGCCAATGGTAGCGTGAGCAGCGCTCAGATCATCCACATCCAGCCCGTGGTTGGTCAGCAGGGTCAGCAGTTCTTCCTGCAGCAGAATCCCGGAGACCCGCCCATCCAGCTGCTGCTGCAGAGCCCCGCCCCCGTGGTGGGCTCTCTGCTCCCATTGGTCCACAAACTGACGGGCCAGACGACGTCAGCTGCCTCCAGCCCAGGTCAGAAACCCGCAGCATCACCAATCAGAGTCTCCACAACACCCACTGTTAAGACCCCACCCCTGCCAATCATTAAAACTCCGCCCACCACCACCACTAAAACTGTTAGCATTCCGCTAATTAAAACGCCAGCCAACGGTGCCATGACTGCTGCCAGTAAAAGTCTCGTTACACCACCTGTTACGGTCACGGCTGTTCCAGTACAGACCGCCACGCCTGCTGCACGACCTGTCACGGTGGCCACTCCCCCTGCAGGCCCACCCCCTGCTGTTAAGGACAGAGATGAGCAAAAAGAGAAGGAGAAGAAGGCGAGGAAGAGGGAGAAGAAGGCGGTGAAAGTCCAAACCCGGTCTGGGCGTGTCTCCAGACCACCGAAGTACAAAGCCAAAGACTACAAGTTCATAAAGACGGAGGACCTCGCCGAAAGTCACCAGTCCGACTCCGACGACTACTCTGACATGAGCGTGGAGGAGGAGGAGGGCGAGGGCAGCAAGAAAGATGGCGCCGCCCCTGGCAGCTCTCACTCCCTCACTTACAGTCACAAGTCTCGGTCCCACCGCTGCCAGACCTGCGACAAGGCCTACATTGGCGCTGGGGGCTTGAATCGCCACTACAAACTGAACCCGACTCACGGGGAGCCCGATCCGCCCAGCGAGCCACCTATCAACACGCCACCCCCCCTCCCAGATGACACCCAATCACAAGAGGCAACCACAGGAGCTGTCAAAGAGGAAGAGGAGAAAAAGAAGGAGGAAGAGGAGAAAAAGAAGGAGGAAAAACCTACTACCATGGCAATGAACAAAGTGAGAGACCATCCATGCTGTTTCTTATTTCCTGTTAATGATTAATAAGCTGTTAACTAACTGGTTAATTACAGTTAGTCATTACTACACCTCTGACACTCAGGCTCATAACAGCTGTTTACCTGTCTACAGTCTGCTTCAGGTGAGTCCTTACTGTTCTCTGTCTCCAGGTAGAGGGGGGTCCAGCTTCAGCTGTAGGACTCAGGGGCCTCCATCATCGGGGCCCCGGCCGTCCCCGAGGACGAGGGCGAGGCAGGGGGCGGGGCCGAGGGCGGGGACGGCCGCTGGGACCACCTCCTAAGGTGAGTTTACTGTAAACTGGACTTTTATTCAGCTCTTATTAAACCACTGATTCAGTCTGTTAAGAGTTAATTTACTGTACACCTGTGCAGATGAGAGCAGGATTTATCTTACCTGTGCACCAGTTATCTTACCTGTGTAGTAGTCATCGTACCTGTCCACCTGTACAGTAGTTTCTACAGAAACCTCCTCAGATTTCCGCCTGTTTTATTTGTAGTCAGTACTTGGGTATTTAATCGGTGAATCTGATTGGTCGTTTCTCACAGGTGACAGTGGGTCTCATGAGTAGAAGAGGTCGTCGTGGTCGACCTCCGAAGCTCGGTGTTACCACAGTAACAGCAGAACAGCAGGCGGAGAGAAGACGAGAGCGACTGCAGGAGGTAAGATGAAGGAAGTGGACCCTTTCAAAGTA
The DNA here is from genome assembly GCA_015106735.1 of Paratilapia polleni. Taxonomy (NCBI): domain Eukaryota; kingdom Metazoa; phylum Chordata; class Actinopteri; order Cichliformes; family Cichlidae; genus Paratilapia; species Paratilapia polleni. Next base: position 10,596 of record VUQI01038565.1, on the reverse strand, counting down.
AAACTCTTTAGAAATATTGATTAATGTGTCCTTACCTGATCTGCTGATACCTGAAGCGTATTGTCATGTGTGGCTTACAGCTGGTGGAACAGTGTGAAGATGAGGAGCTGATGGACATTGTCCTTCCTCGTCTGACTAAAGTGATGAGTCTGTGGGAGCTGCTGCTGGCAAAGGTACACACACACCTGGATTTCACAGTGAAACACTGAAGCTAACACCTGGATAAACACATGAAGCAGGAGCCTTCATCCACACCTTCAGGGACATCATCAGGGGTTCCAGTTGTTTTTATGTCTCAGGTGTAACATGTCCCCTGGTTCTTTCAGGTGGAGCGCGGTGGTCCGGCTCGGACTCATTTCCCAGACATTTACCGTGAGTTCGAGTCCCTGCAGGCTCAGGTAAGGCAGGCCGCTCAGGATTACATCAGCAGCCCGCAGGGTGGAGCCACGCCCCTGGAGGTCAGGAATATCGAGGTGAGTCGTGTGCTGAGGTCAGAACTTCTGTTATAGGTGGACTGTGGCGTACAGGTGTGGAGGCAATCCGGACTGTGCTGTGTTTCAGGTGGCCAGGTCTCTGGGGATCCTGGATGAGGTGAACAGGATGAAGGTGCTTCCTGGTGCATCTCCCAGCTCCAGTTTGACCAATAAGAACGTCCGATACATGGAGGTAAGCACAGAGAGCGTGGCCTGCCTGGACTGAGGTCACTATAACAAAATAAAACTCCACCCCTGGCCCCCCCACACATTATAGAACTCAGATTACCTGCATGGCCAGGTGAACAGGTGACTGCAGGTAGCTCTGTATTTAAGACAGGTAAAGTCTGATTAACCAGTCACAGCTTTAGAGCCGTACCTGCTAATGGGGCGACCACAGCTCCTTGCTGAGGTCAGAGTTTACCTGAAGGTTTAGACTCGGTGAAGATCTGAGGATGTTTGTGAAACCAGTTCCAGGTCCGGTTCAGTCCAATTCATTCAGAATCTCGTCCTCAGAACTCCAAGATGCTGCCACCATCAAAGAGATTCAAGATGGAGAACAGTGTTCCCGTGCACCACAACGGCCTCGAGACGCCAAAAACAGGTACGACTGGAACATGCTACTGACAATACGTCTGCAGGTAATCTACAGGTACTACACCTGTACTACAGGTAATACATCTGCCACACCTGTGTACATCATCTGTCCTCCTGACCGTCCCTCGTCTTTAAATAGCTTCATGCTTCTTCACGCCTTCCAGGTGGGACTGTGGTGACCTCCGTGACCCCTGTGACCCCTGTGACCTCCTCTCTGAAGTCCTGCTCAGTCTCCGTGTCTCCTCTGGTGATTCCAGGTGGAGCCAAACTGTTGACAACCTCTGCTGACTCCACCTCCAGGTGAGCTGACTCCATCCCCTGCCCTCAGGTAGAAGCAGGAGTTCCTGTTGTCTCATAACTCTCATAACTCTGCTTCGTGTGTTAAAACTGAGAGCCACACCCTCAAGTGATCGTATTTCCTATGAGGTCAGAGTTTTTGTGATGTGGCAGATATTTTATTACTCAGTCCAACGTAGAGCTGGGCGATAAAACGATGAAGAAAACTATCATGAAATAACTTTTCCTCGATAGAAATATGAGACACGTTCAATATAAAGTTGATAGAACTTGTTCCATCCATGTTTTAACAGACAACGTGAAAGGCCAATTACAGCGAGAATAGCACCGCTCCGAACCAATCGTGTGGCTGGAATAGAGTTAGAGCTACGTTAGGCTGATGCACAGAGCGTAGGAGGAGCAGTCGTTTGGGCTGCTGCAGCCGTACACACCAGTACATTAGGAGTGTGAGCGAGACAAAAGACAAAATGACAACAGAAAATGTTAACGATAACTTGAGCGACAGCGAACACGACGCCCCAACGGACACGGCCCGAGGCTCAAAAGACGAGGACATTGTTGAAAAGAGGGTCTGAGAAATTCGGTAGTGTGGAGATAATTTGGTTTCCACACAGGCAGGTAACACCACAAATCATTTTACCATGTGAAGCTGTGTCATCCTCGCACCGTGCACAGGTGACTGTTTACCTGCACAATGACAGACTTTTTACAGTCCCAGGCACTTTGTCCAGAAACATGCCTTACGGGAGGAAACGAAGAGACACGGTGGTATCACAAACACAACAGCCTGCTTTATAGTAAAAGACACGATGCCAGTAAGCACAGAGGAGAATGTTTTTTAGCGATTTAAGTGTCTGATTAACGTCACAGACCCTCGTTACCATAAACGTTTCTGTCAGACGGTGCTTTACCAGCTGCACACAGAGACGGCTGAACGGCTGACTCACACTTCACTAACACATCTGATCCATACATGAGCCTGGCTGCACAGAGACAGGACTGCACTTCTGCTTTTTTTTAAATTTTTATTCATTTATTTTTTGCCTTGCAGCATAAGTGGACCACAGTTGAGTGAAATCTGACAGTTTTCTGTTCTGCTTTGTTCACATTTCAAAGTTTCCTGAATTCATACTGAGGATACACACAATGTTTTTTGGTGTTTCTGTCTGTTTATTTGTGGGTTTGTTTCCCAACACTTTAAAGCAGTTTGAATCTGTACAAAAGACATGAAACAGTATAGTTTATTTAGATTTTATTTTGGATTAATATCTGTTATTTATTTGGAACTGACCAAAGAGTTTAGTTTTTCATTTTGTTTGTGTTCTTCTGTAAGACTTGAAGCTTTTGACTGGTCAGCATTAAGATTTTAGTTTATTATATCCCTGTGTTAATTATTTGAAATATGGCTGTATAATGTTCTACAGCACATTTTTCGTGTTCAGCTTCTGACTGAAAATAAATAATGTTTAAATCAAAATGAACCTTATTTCTTTACGTAGGAGTAAAAAGGAGCCTTTAAGCTTGACAGAAAGTGATTCGATTTAATCTATCTATCTATCTAGTCGATATCGACTGACTTGAAGAAAAATTATTGCGATAAGATTTTTTTTCCATATCACTCAGCCCTAGTCCGACGTTTTCGTTCACGTTCAGGTGAGGTCACATTAACGAGCTCATGTCCAAAAGGTGCTCTTGTCTCACCTGTCTGTCACACCTGCACGAGGTGGACTGAGTCTGATTGTGTTTCTCCCAGCTCCTCCCAGGTCCCACCCCCTGTCACAACTATGGAGGTGACCCCAGCTGAGGACCAGGATGAGGTGACCGTGCCTGTTCAGGTGTTGAGCTCCACAGACATCGAAGTCCAGGTGACGGAGCTGGAGAAAGCTCTGGGTTCAGGTCCTGAGAGACCTGCGGACACAAAGGCAACTGAGTCTGGACCTGCCCTCACACCTGAGCCCACCCCTACACCTGGATCTGTCGTCACACCTGAGCCCAGCCTGGTCCAGTCTCTAAGCTCCTCCCACCCCGATTCGGGCCCCTCAGAGGCCAAAGAGCTGCAGGAGGGCGAGGAGATCTACATCCAGACCGAGGGGCTGACGGTCCAGCTGGCAGAACCGGGCTCGGACGGGATCGTGATCGTTAACGGGCCGGACGGAACCACCATGCACATCCAGACCCCGGAGGGTGTCCCTCTGGAGGCAGTCCAAGCCCTCCTGGGCATTGAGGCATCAGACGGGGCCAAAGCTCCCCAGTAAGCGTCCAGACCAGAACCAGAATCTGGTCTGAACCACACAGAGACTTTGAAGGTGGTTTTAAGGTGGAATGAGGTGGTGCCGCAGATGGATGCACCTGAGACGATCCTGTAGGTAAAACTGCACCTGTGGCACCTCCTCAGGTTCTACTGGACCTTACAGCTGTGGGTGTAATGAACACGACTGCCTGTAGGGAGCGCCTGCTCTGACTCCGCCCTGCTGAGGACAACAGGGTGAATGATTCCGTTAATCTGGCTCCTGGACCTGGACCTGGTCCTGCATGTTCAGTTGGTTCTGCTTGGTCCCCTCACTGTTTCTGGTTCAGACTGAAGTTCCTGTTGTTGAAGATGTTTGCTTTGACCTCAGCACTGCGTTCAGAAACCAGAGTGAGGCTTGTCATGACATCATGCTGACAGGTGTGTCCAGGTGAGCGAGCAGCGTGTTCTGCAGACAATCAGCAGATGATAAGTGTCCTCTCTGGGCTCCTGGACAGTTCGTCTGATTGGCTGGTTCACTTCCACCTGTAATGATGTCATCAGTGGCCTCTGTAGTTTCCTGGACTCTGATTGGCTGTAAATGTGTAGACGTTGTGTTTGGACGCGTCGACAGTGAAGTGATCCGTTGGATGTTCATATGTAGATAAAGTTTAAAAAGTTGCACTATTTTATTACTTTTTATAAAATTCACACGAAACGTTCTCCAAACGCAACGAGAACGTTTGGAGAACCGACGTGAGGACAGAGGAAAAAACTTTATTTGTCCTGTTCAAGTGTTTCCTGTTCCTCCAATAAACTGAGCTGAACTCCACCCGTCTGAGAGCGTCTGTTCAGAAAGGAAGTCAGAGTTTATTCACTCACACACACACACACGTTCACCTGAGGGCTGGACTACGAAGCGAGATTAATGTGTTATTAAACTCAGAGTTTTCTGTGTCACAAAGTGTCTCTTTTTACCTACTAAATCCCCATGGTAACTGATACTGAACACCTGGTCAGGAGCAGGTTATGTTTCAGTTTAAAATCAGCTGGAAGCATTTTCACTGATTCGGTTATTCACAGCGTGTTTTCAGTGTGATACAGAACATGTGTTGTAGTAGCTGCAACTCCAGCAGAGTAATAGAGACTCAGCAGCAGATTACAATCCAGTAGAAGAACATTTAGACATTTTGTGCGTCACTAAATGAATCCATGCACAATCCCGTGACAATGAGACGCAGTTTGAGCTTCATTCAGTGGTTTCAGTAACAGCTGCACATATAACACGTTCTGTATCGCACTGAAAACACACTGTAAATAACAGAATCAGTGAAAATGCTTCCAGCTGATTTTAAACTGAAACTCTGAACATAACCTGCTCCTGACCAGGCGATCAGTTCAATTCAGTTTTATTTATATAGCGCCAAATCACAACAACAGTCGCCTCAAGGTGCTTTAAAATTTTAGGGTAAAGACCGTGACCGGTTGGATGAGCATCAGTTACCATGGTGATTTAGCAGGTAAAAAGAGAGACACTGTGTGACACAGAAAACTGACTTTAAATTCGACACAGCTCGATAACACATTAATCTCACCGCTCAGGTCAGGAGCTTGTGCAGACACAGAAGTCAAAGGTCAAACAAATCATCTGATGTCAGAACTATAAAACAGGTGTCAGTATGAAACACTCAGGTGTGTTTACAGGCTGTGAACCGGTTCTGAGGAGAAAGGAACAGAAAAGCTCCGCCTTTTCACCCATCCTGTCAGCGGCGGCGAGCGCAGCAGAAATGGGGTCCGTCGTCCTGACAACGATCAGTTCACCTGTGAACGCCAAAACTCACCTGGCGTGAAGGCTCTCCATGAGTTTGTGATGTCATAGAAAACAACAGAAACATTTCAGACTTTATTTACAGTCAGGTAACTTACAGACACTTCGTGAACTGCAGTGATATCACCATCACCATGGCAACTGAACACCTGAGCAGGTGAGTTCAGAGCGGAGATGATTTTCTCTGAGCTCAGGTAATGATGTCATCAAAACAAGACGTGCAGGTGGAGCAACAGTAACAGGTGAGTTTCACTCTGCTGATCAAACAGCTTTCATATTGATCAGTTTATTGGTATTAATCACACACACATCACAATATTTCATCAATGAGATTCACGTGATCTCGTGTCCTTCACAGGGGGTCAGAGTCAGACCTGAATCAGGTTTCACGGCTCCTGATCAATAGATTCTCTGATCAGTTTCCTTTGGCGTTTGTCTCTTATCAATTCTCTCGTGTCCTTTGTCTCTGTGAGGTCTTCCTCTGAAGGAGGCGGAGCTCCATCCCTCTGGTTCCTGACGTTGTTTCATGTGACTGTGGCTGGGCGATGACCTCACAGGGAGCGATGACCTCACAGGGGGCGGTGCCCGGTCTCCAGCAGCAGGGCCTCTAGCCTCAGTCTGGCCTGTGTGGGGATGAAGGGCTGATGGAGCCAACAGGACAGGAAGACCATACAGAGGTCAGAGGTTGCCGTGTGAGCCACTTCCTGGAGGATGGTCTGCTTCAAGAGGAGCTCCTGACGGAAGGCGTCCAGCAGGAGCTGAGAGGTTTCTCCTGAAGCGCACAAACAAACACACGTCAGACGTCTGACTGAAACAAACATGTTGTGTCTGCGTTTAGTTTAAGCGTGACGGACACGTGAAACACATTCACACATGAAGCAAAGCGTGTGTGAGCACATACATAAAAATGATCCGATCAGAATCGTTCCTTTTACAGCAGCAAAGTGTTTAAATCCCAAATTTGTCCCAGTTCAGCTGATGTTAATGTGTCCTGTGAGTTGACTCTGAGTGCTGTGTTGAGGTCAGAGGTCAGCAGAGCCTGAACGTCGTACACGCTGCTCTCCTCTATCGTCTCAGGACGACCATCACACACAGCGAGTAAGAAACCTGCACTCCACACACTGTCAGACACACAATCAGGAGCCCTGAAGGTGGACGGAGAGGGATGCAAATACACAACATCACCATAATCAGCGCACACAAACGGGACCTGTTTCTGTACAAAAATCCATTTTTTGTCTTTAAATTTTCTGATAGGTGTTTCACGTGGTTTTTAAAAGTGAGTCTATCATCCACCATGAGTCCTCGTTTCCGTTTGAATTTTGGGACCATGAAGGGTTTGAATATGGACTGCAGGCTGGGTGCTTTCAAGTCACCTCCTAAATCCCACGCACTCAGTGTTATCAGAGTTTGAAACGAGTTTGTGTCTAAGGAGAGATTTGTGAAATTAATCAAAGCAGACTGTAGAGCTGCAGAGGCCACATCAGTGGTGTATGAAGTCATCTGTGTAAAACCAAAGATGGATCCCTGTGGAACACCTATACCTGAAACCTGTGGAGACTCTGAGTTCTGTCGGATAATCACAGAGCCATTTCAGGGACTCTTCATCTAAACTGACTGAGAAGACTTTTTCTAATCAGATGCTGTGACTGAATCGAATGCGTCTGATTGGTCTTTGAGGAGCGCAGTGAGTGCTGCTGATCATCGAACACACACTGCAGCTGCTGTTCTCCTGTGACCTGATCTGAACCCTGCCTGCTCTCACTGATGAATGTCATTCGACTCCAGCTTCTGTTTCAGCATTTATGAAGGACTCAGATTTTTGCTGGGGAAGACCATTTGGAGATGAGACAGTAATTATTTAATACGTCCTGTATGGAGCGGGAGCACCTGTGCAGCCTTCCAGATGTTTGGATGTTTGTCTGTAGCAGGTGAAAAGTGAAAAATATGAGTTAGAGCTGCAATGATCAGATCAGCACTGAGGCGCAGGACGCAGAACGCAGGACGCATGGATCCAGACTATCCTCATCCTCAGATTTCTCTGGGTTTACGGTGGTCAGTTTATACACACACACACACACACACACAGACACACACACAGACACACCCGCTCAGACAGACACACCCACTCACACACTCACTCACACACACACTCACATTCACACACACCCACTCATACACACACACTCACACTCTGTTATCACACTTATCTTCCTGTAAAATGCATGTTGCATGTGAGGCAGGCTCCGTCTCTTTCTGGTTTTAAATCCTGTTTAAAAACGTATCTTTACTCCCTGACTTTCGACCCAGTCTGAGATGCTGACTCTGATTTTTAATGTACTTTTATTGTTAATTTTTATAGTTCTTCTGTATTTTTGGATCTTTTTTCTGTTTTGTATTGTACAGCACTTTGGTCAGCCCTGCTGCTGTTTTAAAATGTGCTTTAGAAATAAGTTGGTATGGTAAAATCAGCACTCTGCTGTCAGCTAACCTGTCCATGATTCTGATTGATCACACGCTGCAGACTCCGCCTCTTTCATGTGAACATACTTGTAGATCAATTGATAAACCTTGGACTGACTTAATGAGTTGATGATGTTAGGATAAGAGAAGCCAGATAACTCAACAGGTGAGTGTGCTGACATCACTCAGGTGTGCTCACCGAACTCTTTGGTGCTCCAGCTGTGAAACAGAGGAATTTTTCTTCCTTCGACTCCGAACTGAAACACCTCCAGATCCTCGACACCTCGCTGTGATGTCATCAGACGCTCCATCTTCGTCACCACAGCGACCTGACAGGAAACAGGAAATGATGTCACTTTGTGTTTGAGAGTATTTAAAAACCATCAGCCAGAGTGGAACATTGATTTGGTTTCAGCATGTCCTTCATCAGGCTGTGGGAGTCACATGACCCATGAGCATGCTCAGAGCCTTCAGCTGATAACCACCTTCCTGATTCCCATTATTGATTAACCTTTGACTGATTATCTATGTCTGGGGTTTCAGTTTTAATTGATCCAGATCACTCAGAGAAAGCCTGGATATGTTGAACCTGTTGATGTTATCAAGTTAACTTTATTTATAAAGCACGAGTTTACAGCAACAGTCTGAGTCTGAGCCTCAATCAGAGTCACGCTAAAGATCAGTTCTGATCAGGATTCTGTTCACAGATCAATAAGAACTCTTTACTCACTTTATTTTGAAACTCTGGGACTTTCTGTGTGAGCTTTTATTCTGAAACATCACTCAGATTATTGATTATTGATCAGCAATTTTTTTTTGTTTTTGTGTCCTCAACCTCAGTGTAAATAAAGTTTTTTTGACAATTTTTTCACCATTTTGTCAACGACTTCCTGCAGTTTGAGACATCTGTCCTGCAGCTCTGTGGCTTCGCCCATCTGCTGTGGCGAGGAAGAGGATGGGGGTGATACGCTGAGCTGGTCACTCTGAGAGCTGAAAACAGATTAGCTGTGTTAGCATAGCACCTGGTTCAGATGCATTCCGGGAAATGCAGGCACTCTGTTTTTAGCAAGAAGGAAACGTCGACTCCGTGACCCCGATCATCAATCAATATCATTGATCATTGATAAACCGACCGTCTCATGTTGACAATGCTTGCTGCCGCCGTGAAGCCGTCCTCGTTCAGTTTGTCCCACCGCAGCATCAGGTTGTGCCAGTCAGCGGCATTGTCTTTGACCTTTCTTGCACTTCCTGTGAGCGCAGAGGACTTCCTGTTTGCTGAGGTCACTGAGATGTCACCTGAGAACAAAGTCACATGATTTTGTTGGGGATCACATGACCAGAGAAGAAGTCTGGAGGTTTTTTTAAAAAAGAATCAAGAAAACCTGCTCGGCCTCGTTTTCACACCCGAGTCACCTGAAGGCAGGTAAACACACCTGTGGACACAGTTTCTTATTTTAGGTTTTCGGAGCTGGGCTCGCGGCCTCACAGAGGTCTCTCTGTCACTTCCTATGTGAAAACGAATCGCCGCTGTACATTCTCTGTGATGTCACACCTCAGAGCGCAACAAGAATTTTAAACTTTGACTTTACACTTACAAACATCTAAAGATCAAAACTGAAAAAACTGAAACAAACAAACAAAAACAAACGAACCCTTCAATCGTGAATGGCTGCTCGTCGCTGATCATTAAAAACTACAAACTTTAAAATCTCCAGAAACTAACCTTCACTCAAAATAATATCATTTTTACCTGAGCAGCCTTCAGGCTTTCACCTCATTACATCATCGCTCAGTCGCCAAAGGTTAACCCAAACTAACCTGTAACTAACCCGTAACCAGGGCTCTGCACTACGACAACATACCCAGGATAACTTTAAGTTATCTGGCTCCTCTTATCCTAACAACCCACACTGGAAAAGAACTGCTAGATTAATAAAGTTTATTTGAAGTAGGAAGGAATCTGGTTAAAATGGCAACTGTGAGTGAACAGGCTTGCAGTGTCGCAGGAGGAGGATCTGATGGACTAACTGTTATTACATTAAATGAATGTCTGTGTGTGTGAGTCTGATGGTTTGAGCTGCAGACTCTGAACTGTTTGATGCTCTGAGAGGAAAGAAGAAAAATAAAAACTGAATTCAAACGAACGATTAGACCGATCACAGATTTAATGTGAGGTCAACACATAGAACCAGGTGTCCTGACTCAGGATCAGATATTCAATTCAATTCAACTCAATTCAATTCGCTCAGTGCATCATGGGAAGCCCCCAGCAGCCTATTGCAGCATAACTAAGGGATGGTTCAGGGTCACCTGATCCAGCCCTAACTATAAGCTCTATCAAAAAGGAAAGTTTTAAGCCTAATCTTAAAAGTAGAGAGGGTGTCTGTCTCCTGAATCCAAACTGGGAGCTGGTTCCACAGGAGAGGGGCCTGAAAGCTGAAGGCTCTGCCTCCCATTCTACTTTTAAATACCCTAGGAACCACAAGTAAGCCTGCAGTCTGAGAGCGAAGTGCTCTATTGGGATAGTATGGTACTATTAGGTCTTTAAGATATGATGGGGCCTGATTATTCAAGACTTTGGATGTGAGGAGAAGGATTTTAAATTCAATTCTGGATTTAACTGGTAGCCAATGAAGAGAAGCTAATATGGGAGAAATATGGTCTCTCTTTCTAGTCCCTGTCAGTACTCTCGCTGCAGCATTCTGGATTAA
>VUQI01038561.1:0-19327 GCA_015106735.1 Paratilapia polleni | reverse complement strand
TCTGCTGCTTGACCTTGTTCTTATGAACCGCTGTCTTAGAAATTTTAAGGATGGAAGCAACCCGATGCTCACTGTATCCCTCTGCCAGTAAAGCCAGAATTGAACCCTTCTTTTCCTCACACAAAACTTTTCTTTTCATTTCTTTTGGCATGGTCAATAGTTATTTTATTTATTCCAGTTACTTTTGATGTACTACTAGCACTGTTTTTGCCATCCAGTTGGTCCTATTGCAAGAGGATAGTGATGACCACAGCAATGGTTTTTATACTTTTCCTCGTTAAATAAGATTTGGTTCAGGTGATCACCTCATCAGTACCTTATTAGGTAGAAACAGGTATGCTTGTGTTGGAATTCAAGAGACACTGGAATGGAATGACTGTCATATATGTAGAGATGCTGATTTCAGAAAAATTTGCAGTGGTCTCGTAATTATTTGCAGAGCTGTATATCGTTTCAGAGAATGGACTTATGCTTTCCAAAATACAAATAATATTGATATCAATATGAATTCTTGAATCCTTTCCTCTTCTCCCCCCCTTCCTGCTTCCCTTCTCACTTGGAAAGTTTAGTGATGACACGGATTAAAGCCCCATTTTCATCCTTCAGTCTCTGGTTTTCCATCTTAAGCTCTGCTTTAACCTAAGGAAAGAGAGAGCATAAAAAAACTTAATAAGCTTTAAGACTCATTGTCCCAGATAGAACATTTCTGAATACAATGGTTAGTATAGGAATTTGCTAAAACCTGCAACAGATATTCTACGTACGCCTTGTTTATAAATTGTAGTTTAGAAGTAAGTTCATATTTGGTAGTGTTTTCACAGGACACACTCCAAGGCCTGGTTTTAATTTTTGGTCATGTCAGCGACCTTTTTAGCATTGATCATGTCAAATGGGAGACCAACAGACCACCTGTGGAAAACATGCTAATCAACCTCTTAAAACAAAGGCATGACTTTGCATGCTTGCATAAACAGGAGTAATCATATTTCTCCATAAACATTAAACATTATTGACTTAGAGAAGGAAATACAGTTAATTTGTTTAACTAGATTTCATTGACAGTGACCATAAAACTCCATAACTGTCATAACATTTAATTACAATGTTAATAAATACAATTAAATAAATCCTGATCTGTGCAGAAAAGTGCACAAGGCCACTTTTAAAAAAATGTTGTGTACTACAAAAAAAGAGAAACGCAGAAATACAGAAACATGTCTTCTAAAAGAAAACAACATTTTTCATGTTCACAAAGGTCTCTTTGGAGAATGACAGCTACAAGATCGGGCTCAAAGTGAACCTGAACATAAGTACTCTAGCAAAGCTTCTATAGCACTTCTAAATGATGGACATACAGTGCTGTTAAAAAAGTATTTGTCCCCTTCCTAATTTCTTAGTTTTCTGCATATGTGTCACACTTAAATGTTTCAGATTATCAAAAACATTTTAATATTTAAATTTTAATACAAAGATAAGGCATTTTCACATAGGGTCAAGAAGGTTTGGATAGCTTTTTTCCCTTAATAAATGAAATGTGCATTTTTTTTTTATTTACTCGGGTTATCTTTTTCTAATACTGAAATTTGTTTGATGATCTGAAACATATAAGTGTGACAAATATACAAAAAAACTAAGAAATTGGGAAGGAAGCAAATACTTTTTCACACTGCTATAGTTTCCCAGTCTGAAAAGTGAAATCAGTGCAAAAGTGCCTTAAACCTGCATTCTTTCTAATTGCCAGCAGGGGGTGGCTCCCTGCAAGTCCGACTTCTATGTCCAGCTATTATATACAGTCTATGGAAGTTTCTGACTTCCGCTCCTATCAGTGACTGTTGCAGAAAGAAAACTGGCCTAACAAATAAGAACAAGCTGATCTTTATTAAACAAATACAATGATGTGGTATACATACACATGCACATACATAGACACAGTCTTGTATTTGCTTACACACACACACACACACACACACACACACAGATACGTTTAGACCAGTCTTGAACAATTTCTCTGTTGTGAATGTGTATTTTTAGACCAGCATCTCATATTTGTTTAGACTTCTTATTCACAGGCAACAAGAGGTTTGTGTTTGCATTCTCTTGGGCGGAACACAGCAGACATCTGTGGGCATTACACTGCAGATGAATACTGATGGCTCACTCGCTGCAGTGCTCACACATTCCACATCCAGCAGAGCATAATGGTGACAAATGATGTCAACTAAAGCCACTGAAGACAAAACAGCTGAGAACACAGCACCAAGTCACAAGCAAACACTTATATTCTTAAAAGAAACTAAATGTTAAAATTTAATAATTTTTTATGGAATTTATAAAACATTTACCTTCAACTGCTCTTCCATATCTGATATCCTCTTTTTAAGGCTCCAACTTCCCTATGAAGCATAATTATTAAAGGTAATTAAGATAAATGAATTAAAAAAAATACTTGAAAACACTTCTCCTGTTGAGTTCGTACCTTTTTTTCTGCTTCTAGCATGTTGGAGCCACAATCATCTGGCCTTCCCTTCTGCAGCAATGACAGATTATTATGGAAAATTTCGCAATTCATTGAAACAGCTTGATTCAGGGTGCTGCACTATCATAAGAGTGAATCTATGTCACATGTTTATGTAAAAAAAAACAAAAAAAAAAACACAAAAGAAAACGCTATGGACTATTTCCCTTTTTTAAACACATGCTTTTGTTTCTCAGTAGTGATTCTGGATTAGTACATTAACCATTTCCTACAGTACCTGTGCTCTCTCCAGCTGGTCTTGAATCATGGTGAGTTCCCCTTTACTCATTTCCAGTCGGGACTTGAGCCTTTGATTTGTTGCCAGTGCCTTTTCATACATCTACAAAATGCACACGTTAGGATTTCCACAGACAAACACAGCCACCAAGACTCTTTTTGTGATAGTTTAAGTTTTCAGTTTTTACCATCAGCGTGACATTCTTAAAATATCTTCACAGGCATTAGGTTGCTATTAGATTTGGTATATGTGGTACTCGTATGATGAATCATAATGACTTTTGGTGATTCCCTGACTTCATCTTCTCATCATGAGGTTCACATTTGTGGCTGTGAGTGAAATGCTTCAATAAGTTTTGGAGGAATCATTCATGTCACTTATGTTTGTCAAGACAAAATGTGTCTCTGGTGATCATGTCATTTTTTATAAAGTGACATTTATTCCATTGGCATCTTAACATCTGTCCCTGGTATGTTAATATTAGCTGCTAATATCGCTAATGCTAATATTAGCAATTGTTTCAATTGCTATGTCTGATTACTGGCTCAAAGAGCTAACAGCATAGCTGTAGACTGTCATATTCTGATTCATCATCATATTTATATATTTCTCATATAAATATGAGTAAACTATATAAAAAACAAAACAATTTCCCAAAGGAGACAGTTTCAGAATTTTACCCTACCAACAGTCAGAAAACCCAGAGATATTAAATTTATATACTTTTAAAGAATATTGTCTTTTCATTAATCAGAATTCAGTATTATCAGCAGTATGTTTTTTGAGAATTATTAATTGAATGAAGTAGCCTACAGAATCTCTATTTTAGTTTTGTTCTTTTATTACATGGGCACCTACTGTACTGGTCAAGTAGTAACAGCACGCAATATCTGCAAATTGCAGATCAATCACGAACAGTCATGTATACTGGCATTTAAGGTGCATCACATACCCTTTTATAGTCATTATTCGCAGTCTCTTCTTCTGCCTTTTTCCTTGCAGACAGTCTGTTCTCTCTTCTTAAAAAGTAGGACTCAGCATGGTTTGTTGGTGTATCATTGGTGACATCAGATGAGCCCAATCTAAACACATGAGAGATGTATTAACCATTAATTCGAGTTCAGCACAGTCATTGTTCAAGTTTATTATCACACAGTAATGGAGAGATTCCTGTTTTTATGCTGTCATTCTGGTAATAATTGAATGCCTTTTTTATTGATGTTGCAAATCAAATTAGAGGAACCTTACCTAGACAGTCTCTCATGCTGAAATGAGAAGAAATGTTTTAGAAATGGGTGGATCTGAGCAAAGTTAAAAATAAAATACAACATCCACTGTAAGCACTTTTAAAAACCATTCCTGATTATCTTAACCAAGATATCAGTTGTGTTGTGCAGCTCTATTGAAAGTTTGTGGACTCTGCTTAAAAGTCAGGTCCGTGCCAGGGAACCAACCAATTTAAATGAACTCTACCAATTCTGCCAAGAATAGTTGTCAAATATCCAACCAGAAGCTTGTTGATGGCTACCAAAAGAGTCTGGTCGAGGTGTGACTTGCTAAGGGACATTTAACCATATATTAATTGGGGTGTATGTATGTATTTGAGCCTGTATGTACAATTTTGATACTGTGTGGATTAGAGAAAATCCTAAATAAATTCAAACTTGTGCACCCAATTCTTGTTATTGAAAGTGATTAAAGGTGTATGCTGTACAATCATTCCACCCTGGAAACAGAACAGTTCAAAGAAACCATTAAAAGCCCAAAATTACCATGGCATTCATGCTCATGATGAGTGGATGTAAACGTCTGTCAACAACTGTACATTGCATAAACAACCCATTCAACCCCATGACAACACTGTGTTGAAGTAGATGCACAAATATGTAAGACTGTTAAAATGAAGGTAATAGACACACAGACCATGTTTTATTACATGTATAATGTCAGCAAGTATATACACTATATTATCAGTATGCATGCAATCAAAGCTCTGGGATTCTGCAAAGTGAATTGTTCAAGAATTCCCTTGAAAAGGGTTTTTAGTGGGGGAAAAAAGGTTTATGGCAATCTGAAATTCTGAGCCAAGTTAAAGGGGGAGAGAGGGAAGGATTCCTTAAATAAGCTGACAAGCACAGATAACTAAAACACATCCAAAAAAGGTAATAACTCTTGCAGTGACCTTCACAATTTTCTCATTAGTGGCTGAAGTTGGAATTTTTATATTGTTTATATGCTGGCAGATTTTAAAGTGGAAGACCTGATATTAACAACTGCTTACCAATAACTTACACTTCCTTAGGAGATGACAAAGCGTAGCATAATACAGCAACTTATATGACTAGTAAGTGTAATATGACCCCCCTTACAAGTGACAAAAGTGAAGGAAATACAAGGTGTTCAGCCACCACAAGCTGCCAGATCAGCCTCAGTAAAGTATAGATTATTGTTTGACCTCCACTGAAGCAATGAACACCATTACTCCAAATGATCTTCCCTAATTTTTTTTTTCTTTTGTGATAATCATGGTGAGACTGTAGCCAATGCAATATTTCCTTAAACCTGCATTCTTTAAAGGCCAGCAATGGGACATGTCTCTAGCTGCAAGAAGAAGTCAGAAAACAGCCACTGGCTCCTGTGATCCATGACCTCAGCAAATAGTCTTCTGATGTGTTCATGATCTCAAGCACTTGTTTCTCTAACTACATAGAACATGATGTTCATTTTATAAATTATTGCCACCATTAATGCAAAAATGGAGGATTAAATAGAGTTAGGCCTACCTTGTAACTGACAAGTCACTACACTATGCCTGGGTGGCATGATGGTACAGTGGTTAGCAATGTTGCCTCTTTGAGTGGTCAGACTATAACACTATATAGATTCCACTCCATTTCAATTTCCTATGAGCTCAGTGTCCTTTGGTTTTAGGGTCACTCATGACATCTGATTTCAAAACATCAAGCTGACAATGGCAAACATGTTCAGCCTGAAGCTTCACAACAGGACCTCACTATCTCATGGGTGATGTCATGGTGGCTATATCCACCTTTATATGCAGTCTGTGGGTGTAACTCAGCACCAGAGGAGCATAGGAAAAAAAGCTTTTTAACATGTGTTTTTGAAAAATACAAAATACACCATTTTGAAAAGGTGTATTTTAACCCAAACTAAACTCTTTTTCTAACCCTAACCAACTAGTTTATGTGTCTGAACTTAACCAAATAGCAAGTGAAAACGAAAGTAAACAGGAAACAAAGGCAAAACTAGGAAGTGGTCCCAGATGAGGGACAAACTCGGGTCTCCTGGTCAGCAGTTGAGTGTTGAGTTTCCAAATGCCATCGGTCTTTTGCTCTCCACACTGATTGCTTACCTGCATGCACCCAAATCTGCTCAAAAATGATTGGTTTCTCTTTTAATTTGTGTACCATAATCTGGTAAGTTTTTTTTTTGGTGTTACTATTTGACTGGCAAACTTTATAGCACAAGCATAAATAACCTAAGAAGGAGAAAGAAATTATGTACCCAACTTCAGTGGTGACATTAGCATTTAGCTGAAAGTACTGTTGTGTCTAAATACAGCCTTGTAAAGATGCTAGCATGGCTGCCCACTCTTGTGTTATGTGAGAGATTAAAAGGCACAAAAACAAAATATAGCCCATGGTAGCCATAAATGGCTTTGCCATTTATCCTTTCTGAACCCACCTGTCCATCCTCAAAAACGCTTTCTGTATATTCGTCATAAGAAAGCTAACAAAACTCTTAACTCTTTCAGTGCAAACAGTAGGTTTGTGTTAAGTTTGTAAAAGTAATGATCTTGACTGTTGCCTGTACTTCTGTATTTAGTCTATTAAAGAAGTCTAAATGCAGTGAATTTCTTATTGCTGTTGATATAAGACAGTACACACAGTTACATTTTACACTGCATCTTTAGTCTTTTAGACATGGACACCTTTACTAGAGACTATAGTATAAACTTAGCAAAAAAGCAGACATGTGACCAGTGACTAAGAGGTACATGTCAAGCAAAATTGATGGAGGTGGTAAGTGGAATCCTGTAAAGAAGAGACAGGGCTTTAAGTTAAAGACACATGAAGGAGTGACTCCATCTGAAATCTGTCCCCCAGCCTTTCCAGATCCTGTGAGGGGCTGTTTGTCTAATGACCAGCTATTCCCAAATGGAAAATATGAGCTTCCCGTAGGACTTGCAGAGAGATAAACATCCATAAATACTGGGTTCCCACAAGTCAGTCCTCTAAGCACTCTGTCCCTCTTTCCTTCTGTTCCTCTTCATCCTGTCTTTCACCCCCTCTGCTCTCTCTCTTTCTCCCCCCCCTCCGCCTTCTCTCTTCCTGTCGCCTTCTCTCTCTCACACACACACACACACACAGTTTTTTGCGTCACACCATCTATTTTTCCCAAGTGGTTCTTGGTTTACATAAACAGATAAGACTAACTGCTTATTACATTTTCTTCCCCCTTGCTTAGGAACATCAATGTGCAGCTTTATTTTACAGTTTATGTGTTACTTTGGCCTTTAGAGCTATCCCCATTTTATGAATAAAATAAAACTTCATACTGTAAGTGCAGTGCCTCTAGAATGCAATTAGAAATCAAGTAATCGTAAAGGTATTCTAACTTGGAGGAAAACACACATGTTATTTAGATGGGCACAGATAGCACATAGTTTGATAAATATTACTCTGAAATTGGGATACATTACCATCCAATCATCTGTGCAATGATTAAATACCAAATTGCAGTACCAAAATAATAATGAAACTGTGTGATCACGTTACAGGAACACTTGAAGACACATGAAATCCGGCATCTTTTGAGAAATTATACTTCCATTATTTCTCCTAATTATACAGATACTATATAAATCATATAAAATGTCTAGCTAGTGCCATACAGTTTTGTCCAAAAAACAAAATGGAACAAAGAAACAGAACTGGACTGAAGGAAATAATAAATTATGTTAGTGTGTCCTAATGCAGAGAAATATGTCTGTGGCTCGTTTTTGACACATTTCTTTGACAAAGACTGAGCCTCAGAGTTAATGTTTTCCATTTATGGCATTTCCTGTAACTAAATAGACGCTGAAAAGATGAAAGACAATCAGGCCTTACCCTCAGGCTCTTGGTTGTGGCAGTAGATGAAGCTGGACAAGAGTCAGAGAGTTGCTTTCTGATGTGTGACGGATCTTTGTTATGAGAAAGTAGAGATGACATCGCTCCCGAGAAGCTGGAACCACTGCATGCAGCTGTGTTGTAGTCAGAAGCACTTCAAAAATCTTTTTATAAAAAGTTCTTCTTAAACGCAAGAGAAGTAAGAAAGTCGAGAGATATATATATTTATTATCCACTAGGATTAAAATTAGATTTGTTTGTTTCTTTGGTTAAAGGACAATCCAAGTGTCTTCTTCATGTGATGGTGAGACATTGCATGTTAGAGGAGAGTGAAACAACTGCAAGTGTGAGATCTGTGGGGGGGAGGTGGTGGGACAGGGGAGTAGGCGGGCTGCAGTGTTTGTGTGTGTGTGTGTGTGTACAGAAGGTTTGTATTGTGTATAATGACTCTCAAGGTATTCAGAAACATTGAGTAAAAATGAAACAAGTCACATTAATAGTGTTTTAGGGTGGATAAAAATTTGATTTTTTTTTTTTTTTGAAACCTGTTTGGTATGTTGTGATGTAAATTGTGATGTTGTGATACTGTATGTAACGCAAAAGGAAGTACACTTATTTCAAAGCCAGAAGTGTTCTTCACCTGAGCATTAAAATGTGATTTACAATAGAGTCCTTTAGAACAAAAGGGAACCAAGGCTGTTACATTAAAATAAATAAATAAATTAAACAATTAAAATAACCATCATAAGATACATCTGAACGTAATAAAGAGAGGAAGAGTAAAATTAAAAATACATACAGTGCTTGGACATGGAGACACAGGTATTCTGTATGTTACAGTGAGATGAGCGCATGCAAAAAATATGTTGGTTAAGATCTGTTGTTAGTCATCTTAATCATTTGACCAAGCTCCAAGTTGCATGTGTTAGTTTTTACATTGAGTTTATGTAGCTTTGTGAGTATGACACTGTTGCATTCATTGTGTTACCTCAGGTCAGTTGTTGCCATTAATTCACCCAAAAGGATGAATTTTTCTGTGCTTTAGTCAGAGATAATACACTGCTGTAAATGTGTGTGAGTGTGAGAGATACACTTTTTTTTTTTTTTTTTACCTCTGATTCTAAATAGTTCCCAAGCAATCTGAAAGTCAAACGTTTTAGGGATCTTAGGTGGTCATACACACTAAAGGCTTCATTTTATGTCTTGTTTCAGCCTCGGTCAGTGTAAGCATCATCTGCATGTGCTCTAATCTTTATCAAAAATTAAATACGATAAATAATTCCACAAATTTCTGTTTTTACAGGGATGTTGAAAGGAGCACGTGGAGCTTGATGAGTAACTACAACACAGAATATTACTGTAGCCTCACTCATCCACACAATATAGTTTATATAAAATGCAACCTCCTGACAATCTGAGTCACTTAAAAAGTACTTTCTGTGGCTTTCTAATTAGTTTCAGTTCAGACAGACACCACAAAAGGTTGACAGTAGTCTGCATAACATGAGAAGGCTGAGGTACAGATGCAGTTAGCAGTAACTACAAAAACCTTTTGTAATCCTGCTACAGAGATCAAAATAATGAAACATGCCACAGATCCTATAGTTAGAAAGGTTTTGGTTTCTCCATATCCCATTTGTTGATTATGCTTCATCATATAGTAGTAACCAGGCACCACCTGCTGGCAGAAAACAGTTTCTTTCACAAAAGAGCTTCATGATGAGAGAACTGTGTGAATCAAATGTACTCACATGTACACATGCAGTACAAATAACAGTTAGAGCTGCTACATAAGTACTTCTAGTACTTCAGTAGATCTATCTGAACAATTTCTTTCCATAAGTAATCATATAGAGCACATTATTTTGTCTGTCACTCTAATATTTACACAGCTGTTATTAACCAGTTTCAGGTCTGTTTTATTTTATGTTGTTTGTTTTAAATCCTTTCCATCTTTCTGTGGGCTCACACTGCATTAACAATAGCAACCATTACATGTGTTGTCAAGACTTGTATTTGTATAATTTGAGTAAAGATACCATACCTTGTCCTGCATCTTGAAGCCAAGTAAAACCTGAAAGCTGTATAGCACAAGGCTACACACCAAATTGAGGGGAAATACAAAAATCCACGTTTTTGTGATGGATAACTCAGCTCACTTTTATGTCACATAGCTCCACTACTGTGGAATAGAAAACATGGTTTAAATCATTTGAAGCTATTTACAAAGGTTAGAGTGTGCTGCACAAAAATGGTTCAAACTAAACTTTCTACTTGAATCACTACTGCTACAACTATTTGCTCTCTAATGTGCTTAGGAAGCCCACACTGTTTAATTTGGACAATTCTCTCACTTCCCCTTCAAAAAATTTGACTTCTACCATCTTTTTTGTTACCACTCATCAGCATCTTCCTACTCTCCATTCTGTCCTGCAATTCTTCTTCTACTTTCTCTTTGACATAACTTTCTTATCCTTGCTCTTCTGTAACATCTACGGCCACTTGTGTGTTCCTCCTACATAGCCCTCTATTCTGCTATCTCTGTTTCATCTTTGAGATCCTCCTGCGCAGCCTTTTAATTGAACACCCTCAAGATTTTCCTGCTAGTGGAAACAAACTCCTTAATTGCATGGCCCTCCTGGCCAAGGAGCTGGCAGTTGTCATCTGAGACAGACATGTAGTATTTATTATTGAATTAAAATGCAATATAATAAAATAAAATGCAAAATGTGCCATACCTGGAGTGAAATGTTTACAGCTGAGGGTCTGTGAATTGAAAACGGATCATCCAGAGTCATCTGGACTCAAGACAGCATCTCTTCTAATGCTTGGACCCATATGGCCTGCTTTGTCTGTGAAACTGAACTGAGCTCTTTTTATTCCAACCATCCTGATTGTCTTTATGAAGTGCAAAATATATGAAGGTAAAGCAAGTCTTTCAGCTTATTCATTTTGGTGGCTTGTCCCTATAACTCTGCATTTACGCATTCTGAGTCTCTGCCAATGCAAAATGCTAAACAACTGTAAATCACACATTTGCCATATTACTGCTCAGCAGAGCCACATATTCCAGCTGAGCTGGAGCTCAAACTAGACTCTGTGCGCACCTTCATGACCTCAGACCCTTTGCTCCGGTTTTTGAGCATGGCCTGAAGAGTTGCAACAGGGCAATCTGCTTTTTTGACCCCAGTGGTCCATCTCAGTGTAGAGTGTCCAAAGCTTTTCTGATGGAGCCAGGGCAGCCATGGCTTTCTCCTGGCTTTCTGAGCCTCCTCTGAAGCAATGATCCTTTCCTCCACACATAGACCTGTAACAGTCCAATGTTGAGTACCTAAAGGAAAAACATTTAGCAGTTGCACACAACTTCAGGAAAAAGCTGACAATCTGAATTTGGCAAATTTATTGTGGCTATGTCAACAACCATGCTAGCGTTACAGATAAAGTGGTATATACAGTGTGTGTGTGCACTGTATGTAGACTGAAACATCACTGTATCCAATATCCAGTATCAGCATACTTTTGAATATATACTTAACATTTGAGTCTAGCTGAATATAATGAAATAAAATCTAAAGCGAAACTCTCATTGCCATGCACCCCAAAACACAAATTTGACTCCATTGTTAGCATACATTTAAAGGCCAACATACCCTTTAATAAAATCATTAAAGAGGATTTTATTCATATGCAAGAGCAGTTAACGTGTTTTATATATATTCATTTGTAAATGAAAAAAAAGAAAGAAAATTTTACACTTTTATTTATGAAGTCAAACTACGCAACTTCCGCTCTCGCAGGTTATTTTTTTGCTACCTTGATGCATTTTTTTTTTTAAAAGATCATGACAGCCTGTCTTCGTGATAAAATACATTAAAAAAAAACCTTTCCAAATGATAGCCGTAAGTAAATATATTAGTATTTTACATTAATTAAGAGTGCAGTTAAGGAGAGGCGCTGTTGATAAAGTTAGCTAACTTGTCTAACTTATCCATCACATGCTGGAGGTATTGCTGTTGTAAAGACAGTTTGTTGAGACTGTGCTGATGTTACACACAAACCCCCCGTTTTCAGAGGCCCTGAATGTTAAGGCACTAAGAAACTGATGAGCATGCTGGTGTCTCCAACAAGATGGAAGCGTCTTCTTGTTGCAGCTTATTTGGTTTGCGCCTGAGTGACCATAGCAGCAGCAGAAGGAGTGGAGGGAGATCTGGGTGTCTTCTGTGAGCTGGATTCAGCAGTGGCTTCACGTCTTCATTTGTTAAGGTATCGTTCATAAATCTATGCATTCATTAGACCCCAGTTATGTTCAAAGCAACATCTAGGGTGGGGTGTCCCTAGACGGTATTGCGTAAGTAGCAGAGGTAATGTAATCTGTAAGCTGTGTAATCATTAGTAAAACAACAGCAAAACAACAAAAAAGCCCTGCATTCAAAATATTATTGAAATGACAGTATAACAGCAACAATCTGTAGCAAAAGTAAAACCACTAAATATACTCCTTTTACAGAGTTAAATGTGCTTAAGTAGCATGTAAAATTTTCCTGGTGAGGCCAAATTATTGGTATTATTTTTTTAACAGAACATAAAGCTGAAAAAGATTTTTGGGGTAAATTAGTTCTCACCACACACTTATTCAGAATATAAAATCAATTCTGGATTTTTCTAATCCTTAAAACATATAATCCAGTCGGTTAGGCTCTAGTATCTTGTAAGAGTTCCATGAGGTGCCAAAAACTGCACTTCTTATTGCAATTTTTGCTTGAAAGTCACTGAAATAATAGTTCATCCATATATCCATCCATCTTTTTTTCCCCCATTTTCTTCTGCTATTTGCCTATTAACAAATCAATTATGCACCTACTAATTCTGGACCTAAACAACTCTTAAAATGACAAACGTATTCCCTCATGTGTCACATTGCAGATTTACCTCAAGGGAGAGCTGTTTCATCATATTTCATACCAAGTGTCGTTAACCTGTACATTTCTTTATTGGCCACAGTGGTGGATATGACAGCTGTGTAGAGGACCATAAAACCAACAAAAGTGTGTCTTTTATTAGTTTAATCTAAGGTACTAGCAATGGCACTTCATTTCACTTTTGTGTAGAAACATTCACAGTGTCTTTCTTTCAAAATGCTTCGGATTCCTTTCCAGAAGATTTTTTGAACCAAAACTGTTTTGGTATTTCTATAACATCTACAATTTAAAAGAAAATGGCCAAACTTTCCATTTAATGTAGTGGTGCATTTTCTACGTAAACTATAGTGTTTGAGTTTGAATTTATGAAAACCAAAACAACAAGGATGTGTGTTAAGATAATAATTTCTTTGGTTATATACTTCCACACAGGTTGAAAATTGAGTAATTTCAAATTAATACAAGATTTCAAATTCTGTGTAATTGATTTTGAAACACATTTTTTCTGTTTGCTCAGCTTCTGACCAACTGCTGTGGCTGGTCTTCACTCTGCAAAGGAAAGCAATATTGCTCTGAGGTTATTTCATCTACATACTGCACACTCAAATGTTACATCAGGGAATCACTTTAGTGAAAACTGTATGATTGTTAAACCTTGTGAATACCTCTGACATTCAGTGTCATTGACGACTCCGCTGTCCCCAATTTGTTCTCTATGACAACTTTGTATTCCCCGTTGTCTTTGGGTCCCACTCTCAGTATAAGCAAGGAGCAGACTCCACATACATTTCTGATGTGGTAGTTGCTGTTTGTGTTAAGGCTGATATTGTTGCGGTACCACGTCACACGTGGAGCTGGATCACCCTTAATGGCACAGCTCATGTAACATTCATAACCTTGTGGAGCTGTACGCCTCTTCAAGGGAACGATAAATGAGGGAGGGGATTCGAAGTTCAGTGATTTTATCTCTGGCCTGTTTACTTGGAACTTTTCTGAAACAAAGAATTACATAAAGTGGGTTTTTGCAAAAACTGATGATTAAGTAGAGGACACTGGGACAGTTGAGACAAGGGATGGTTGTAACAAGTGTTATTCCTACAATGAGAGGTTGTTAATTAGTGAAATTTTATGTGTTTTTAAAATGTTGCAACTGTCCCTGATCTGTGTTGGAACCATCACCAGGGTTGCGGTCCGAGTCAACATCTGACTTCTTAGATTCAAATAAAGATTGTGATTGACATATCATATGTATTTATCTTTAATTAGCAGACATATGTAAGTTTCATAAATCATTTGGTCTAGTCCGAACAGTCTCAGAGTAATTGAGAAATGCAAAAAGTGTCACAACTGTCCCCAGTCTCTCCTACAAAGTTTGTATTAGTAGGCTTGTAAGACAGTTTTCCTTAATTGAACATTGAACTGATAGCACTTTAAATGAAATTGAAAGGCCTGACATGACATCTTGGCTTGTCACCATTGCTCTGACTTGTCTCTCTACAGGTCTTTAAAGTTTTGTCCCTGTGGTAATGCCAGTACTACTGGTCAAATTTTTCTCTACAGTACCCTCCTAATATCATCAACTGGCTGTTTATGATTACATGTTCATGTACAACGCTGTAGCATGCTTTACTGGACTGTTAGTGCATTATGTTTGGAAATGTCCATCTGGCGTTTCCATACAAACTTTTATTCAACCAGTTGGTTGAATTTGGAGTCATCTGAAAATATCACACTTTTCCAAAAGCTGCTGTCTTTTTGTGCATGCGCTTTTCTTTTTTAATTTTAATCTTGCTGTTGTATTCTTTGAGCCTATGAATAGCTTCTACAATATCATTCTTTGTCTGTACTTGTTGAGTCTACATTTAGAGCTGTCATGCAGTTTCTCACCATCTTTTTAAATTTTGCTCACAGTTATGCAATCCTATTGCTGTCCTTTATTGGTTGTCTGTGCATATTTTATTCTCCCTCACTCCAAGGCCTCTGGTTTTTTTTTTGTTTTGTTTTAAATACAGATTATTTGCCATTCGGTTAGGAAGAGGTTCTGAATTGACAATCTGATTATTTGTTTTTGGAGGGAAATACTTTTGACTTTTGTGGATCAAACCCCAGTTTTGCTAACAATCAATAAATCTCAGGGAAGTTTGAAGTAGTTTTACTGTCTAAATACTTTTAGACATTTGTAACTAAAGTGATACTTCTCAGAAGTCATCACTTTCTTGGGAAGTTACCTTAGCTTAGGAACAATGATTTAGTTTACCAGTTTGTGAGAAGTCATTCTGAGTTTATTATCATTTTTATGAATAAACTTGGAACAAACCTTTTTCCTTTTTGGTTCCAAACACAGGGGATTCAGAAGGTGGTGAAAGGCCCATGTCATTCTTAGCAAACACCCGGAAGTAATACTCCCGTCCAGGCAAAATGTTGACAGCTGTGAACTTATTGTTAAAGAGGTTGTCTGCCACTGTTCTCCAAGTCCATTTAAAGGAATCCTTCTTTGATACCATGTAGTGTAGCCTATCATCCCTCTTCTCATCTGGAGACGGGGTCCAGCACAGTGTCACTGTTCCTGGGATGTTCTGTTCCAGCTCCACTGGACCTGGAGGTTTAGGATCATCTAGAGACAAATTTAGAGATGTAAAAATACTGTTTACTGATAAAGCACAGCTAGGTTGCTGATTTTCAGTCTAAATTACACCTTTGGTGGTCTGGGCAGTACATAAAAGAGTTGGTCTTATACAGCTTCTGTCAACATCTGTTAGGCTTTGAGTTAGAATTATTTTCATTGAAGTAAAGCCCATAACACAAGTACAGCCAGCTGCACCAGTGAGTGTAGCTGGGGGGAAAACTGGATTTTTGAAACAGGCGAAGTCTAAGGATAAGAGAAAATTGGACTGGAGTTCTAAGTGTTTACCAAATTTTAAGAATATGCCTTTTGGTTTCCAAAGTAGTAAAACATATGTAACCACTAACCCAGGTGGCAGTGTCTTCATTTGAGCATGAATTTTTTTTTTAATCTCAAAATGTGTAGCAAAATATGAACTCAGGATCCACTTGTTTAGCATTTTCAGTGGCTTCTGCTAAATCTTATGGTGTTTGTTGAGTTTAAGATCATTTTGTCACACAGTATAAGGATTATGCCTTTATGCCTTCTTTTATCTGCAATGTTTCATATCTTAAATGTGATCTTAAGTAGTAAAATTTCTGTGCTACATTGGAATATAAATTCATTAATTTTCTGAAAATATACCTGCTATTGTTCCTACCTAAATCGCATTGTATTGGCTGCAACATATATTTCTACAATACCATGAATAAAAATAGCATCTAAGTCACCAAATGAAGTTATAATTCTGTACTGCATTTGTCATACAGCTCTATCCAGCTGAGTTGCTTTTCATACAATATAATATCTACATTTCACAGTTGTACTTGTAGAATTTAATATATAATGTAATATATCTATGGTCGTAATTAGCCTAACAGTGATAGTTCATCACTATGCACTCGGACAGTCACCTGTAACTCTGATTTCAACATTGAAGCTTTCCTGGCCGACTATGTTCTTGACAGTAATGGTGTAGATGCCAGTGTCCGACCACTCAGATGTGGGAATTAACAGTTGAGATCCTTTATCAGAGTTGGTAATGGTTACATGCTTGGGCACTGGAATACCATCCTTTAACCAAGAAATTTCAGGCATCGGGGAGGCCTGTAGAGAACAACAACAAGAAAAGAATAAAATGAATATATTGATATGTTAAATCTGACAGTATTGCAAAGATGCTCACATAGTAAACAGAGTAAAAACCTCTGGCATATTACCTCAAAGTTGATGTTGAGACGAGCAGTGTTTCCAGATTTCACCACTACAAAGTCCTTCATGTTGCGGTCTTTAAACTTTGGTTTTACTGTGAGAGAAACATTTAGAATAAAATGGTTAAATGCCTAATTTATAAAGCTGACAGGGAGGTTCTGTATTTTTCTTCATCAGTTTTTCTTTTGATTCTTTACTCTCTATTGTATCATGAAGAAATATCCTGTGTGTAGTTGATGCATGGGATATAATTTGGCATTCACTAGTTGCAGAATCTTTTCCTTTCCAGTCCTTTGTTTATTGTAATGTATTGTATGACAGCTCCCCTCTGCCCGTGCTAATGTGCTAATGAAGTTGTAATATAACCACTTGGAGCAATTTGTAACCACATTCAGGACAGACGTTAGCCACACTGGACTAACCAATTTCACATTATTTACCCACAGTTGCTGTGCTCCCCGTCAAGATAATGCACCTCATGTAGGCAGTGGTTGTGTAAGTTATTCTTCCACTTAATTTTCTTTTCTTAAGTTCAAATTGAAATTTCCATTTAACTGACAAGAAAATTAGTTGTTAGAAACATCCCTTGTTTCCCTTGTTACAAACATCCCAAACACACAGACAACCTGCATTAATAATGAGCATGAAACTAATAAGTAAAAAGAGGCACTTATTAGTTTTTCCTTTAACAATGGTTCTTTGATGTTGTACTATACCTTTAAATTGCTATGGTTGGTGAAATGATGCGTTTGGACTGCAGTAGTTTTTCGACGCTGAGCTGTCAAGTCCTTTCTAATGCCTTTCTTCTCATAACCTGTCTTGTCACAACAATTCTCACCCTCTAAGCCCCATATCCACAGATATTAAATTAGTGTATGATGCTATACAAACATTAGCAAAATAAATAAATAAATAAATAACAAAAAACAGTATTTTTGGACAACTGTAAGTTTTTTGTGAAGATGTATATTGGAAGAAAAACTGTTTATTTTCAATGCCTTTTTCTGAACAGTGAATACCATTGTTCAGAATACATGTATTCTGTATTCAGAATACATAAATACAGTGAAGTAACTTGTTCAAGATATCTCCAGAAATAACCAATTTACACTTGTATTCATGCACTGTCAGACTTTAAAAAACAACATTTCTTACCAGGAGGAGGCATAGCGATGATATAATTGTCAAAGCCCTGAGGTTCTCCATCACCTCCATAATTGGTGGCAATTACTCTCACCCAGTATGTGGCCATTGCCTTAAGGCCAAGCACAGTGTGTGATGTTAGAGTAATTGGGATGGCATTACAGCGGGTCCATTCAAGGCTCTCTATTGGTCTGATTTCCACATAATACCCTTGGGCTTCATCCTCTACCCCTCGCACTTCCTTAGGTTTAGTCCAAGCCAGCGAAAATGTAGTGTAATTGGAGGATGTTAATTTAAGGTCTGTGACTTTGCCTGGGGGTTCTGCAATTACAGTAATGTAAGAGTGCAGCTTTTTATATTATACAAAGCAACAGAGAGAATTATGTTCACTTAAAAGAATGATTTGCATCAGTGAAAAAACTCTCTGTGATTAACTTACTCATTGGATCTCTTGCAGTAACTGTCTCACATGGAATACTGGGATCTCCAGCACCAGACAGGTTGAGAGCAGACACTCTAAATTCATATGCTGCTCCCTCAAATACGTCTTTAACTGCATACTTTGTATCTATATAAAAAGAAAGGAGTATAAATCTGCATTGATGTAGGCAGGTACATCACAAGCATCTATTTTCACTCTTTAGCTAATGAATATTCCTGCATCTTGTCATTTAAGTTGTATACCTGCAATTGGACCTTTTTGGTTTACAAGGCTCCAGTAATTGGTGCCTTTCTTGTTCTTTTCCAAATTGTATCCTACTATTTTGGTTCCTCCAGTGTCACATGGAGGACTCCATGACAAATTGATGCAGTCTTTAAAGGCACTGACCACTTTGGGTGCTGTTGGTGATCCAGGATAACCTGTGGGTGAAACAAAAAATTGAAAGTAAAACACAATTAATATTGCTATGCCATGTTGCTCAATATCACTTTTATTATCTCCAAAATTAAAATATGCCTTAATCACACAAAAGTAGAATGAATGACAAAAGCACCTCCACCTTGCTGTGTGTACAGTAAATAACATATCTTAATAGTTGTGAGTGCAAGTGTATTTCTTAGATACATAAAATAAAAGCCATATATGTATGTATGTACAGTATGTGTGTATGTGTGTGTGTGTGTGTGTGTGTGTGTGTATATATATATATATATATATATATATATGTATATGTATAAAAAATGCCCCACTCGCCCTGCGGGCGGTCTTTTTCATCCTTCAAGCTCGGGTCCTCTCACCAGAGGCCTGGGAGCTTGAGGGTCCTGTGCAGTATCTTAGCTGTTCCTAGGACTGCGCTCTTCTGGACAGAGATCTCAGATGTCGTTCCTGGAATCTGCTGGAGCCACTCTCCCAGTTTGGGGGTCACTACCCCGAGTGTTCCGATTACCACGGCGACCACTGTGGCCTTCACCTTCCACATCTTTTCTAGCTCTTCTCTCAGCCCTTGGTATTTCTCGAGCTTCTCGTGTTCCTTCTTTCTGATGTTGCCATCACTCGGGATTGCTACATCTATTACTACGGCCTTCTTCCTCTGCTTGTCCACCACTACTATGTCCGGTTGGTTA
>VUQI01038559.1:16953-39063 GCA_015106735.1 Paratilapia polleni | reverse complement strand
CGGCTATGGCTGTTTCAGCACCTGGACGACTTGCTGTAATTGATGGAACCATGAATTCTGCTCTCTACCAGAAAATCCTGAAGGAGAATGTCTGATCATCAGTTTGTTCCCTGAAGCTCAAGAGCACTTGGGATATGCAGCAGGACAATGACCCAAAACACACCAACAAGTCCACCTCTGAATGGCTCAAAAAAACAAAATGAGGGTTTTGGAGTGGTCTAGTCAAAGCCTGGATATAAATCTGACTGAGATGCTTTGGCATGACCTTAAACAGACCGTTCATGCTCTCAAACCCTCCAATGTGGCTGAATTAAAACAATTCTGCAATGAAGTGTGGGCCAAAATTCCTCCACAGTGATGTGAAAGACTCATTGCCAGTTGTCACAAATGCTTGATTGCAGTTCTTGCTGCCAAGGGTGGCACAACCAGTTATTAGGTTTAGGGGGCAAACACTTTTTCACACCACTGTATATATTCTAAATTTTCATTTATCTGTTTGAGCTTTCTTTTTTAGTTTATTTTAAACTGCTTGCTGTTGCATACTATTTGTTTTTTTATGACTTCTTGTTCTGTCTTATTATCTGTGAAGCACTTTGAACAGCGTTAAACTGCATAAAAGGTGCTTTTCCCAAAAAGTTTGATTGAAATTCAGAAGCAAATATTTCTCTATTACTAAAAAATATTGGCTCTCCTCGATGTTCAGTTTTTCGGCTTGTAAGCCTGTAATTAAAAGACATAAGATCCATTTTTAGCTCATCCGGCTGAAGGGCCGATGAACTTGTGTCACGATGAGGCATCTGTCATCCGTCCTTCTGTCCATTGCTCGAAATTCAACCAAACTTACACACAGTGTTCACCTAATGGGTGTTCACCCAAATTGTACTCAAGGTCTTGGTCACATTTGTCATTTTACAGGTAGTAGCTTGTGAATTGTGATGGCTCATGAGCTGGATGAGCTACTCTGTCATTGGCATTCTGGTTTTGTTTAACTACTAGTCCATAACACATTATTACATATATATTACGTGTAACTTATATTATGCATGGTAGTGAGTGTGAAAGGTTTCCTCTCTCTCTGTGTTAGCCCTGTGATAGAATGGCAACCTGTTCAAGGTGGACCCCGCCTTTGGCCCTGTGACAACCCTGAATTGGATAAGTGGAAGAAAATGGATGGATGGAAATTATATAAAACAGAGAACAGCTGCTTCTCACATTTTTGAAGCTGAACTCACTATGTGTGATTAAAGGGCACTTAGCTCTGAGACATTCAGGAAGCATGCACACAGATTTGTTCTTCAGTGGGATTTACTAAACAGTTGAATCTGCTTTAGAAACAACTTTTCCAGACCAGAGCAGGGTATGAGTCATGTGCAGTTTATCTTCCCTTCTCCAAATACTTGTTAACCCTAATCTCTTTGTTAGCAGTTTGTGTTTCCAAAAAATGGCTACTTGTTATTTGAATGTCAAACAAAGGCATCTGATGTTATCGTGTTTTTATTCCAGTGCTTCTTTGGATGAAGGAAGCAGTGGAGCGTCAGTGCTGAGTGGGCAGGTACAAACTTATGTACTTCAGAGCAAGCATACCATGTTTAATAAATGCCCAGTTTTCCATGCCTGTCTTTGTTTTATGGTTGGACCTCCCATTGTTCTTTGGAGGATGCAGAGAATTATATTAACTTTAACTGTGTGTGTTTATAGCCCTCTTCTTCCTGCTCCTTTGACGGCAGTTTGAAGACAGATCAGTCCGATTCAGAGCCAAAGTGGCCTGAAATCCCACCTGTCCTTAATCAGAATGAAGAGCGCAGGCGGAACAAATATCTGCGAAAAGATTATCTGAAGGTGTGAGCACGTACGCATTCCCATAATTGCACTGTATCTTCTGTCATCTCTATAAAATTGCATATGACTATATAGAATTTGCAGGCAAGAGATATTTGTTTATACAGGCTTTGGCTGTATTCAAGTCAAAAATCCCTGTGCAGAACAAAAAGAGATCCTAAATGTGATCCTGAAATTACAAAAAAAAAATTTAAGCTTTTTTTAAAAGTACTTCTGCATTCATAAACAATGACCAACAGACCAAAACATAATCTTGGCCTGGATATCTGCAGACTGCACCAGAAGCAGCAAAAATTGGCAGTTGCCTCCAGATGCTAAGTAAGCAAATCAGCCAGTGGGTTTCTAGATTGCATCTTCTCAGAAAAAAAACTTCATTATGATGAAGATGATTAAATGTGTCACTTATCTCTGTTGACATCAAGCCATGCAGGACGCTTTGCTTTTGTTCCCGGTGTATCTGCGATAGCCATCTCCAAAATTTGTGGTAGTGTCCTAGTTCATCAGAATGATTGTGAACACAGAAGTCAAAGGTTAAATTTTTTTGTGTGATTTGGGAGAAAGTTTGATGTTGCACATTGTGAATGAATGCAGAAGTCTAATGGTCATTCTTTTATCATTGTGTCAGTATGTTGCAAAATGAATAGACACCACGTAACCCCAGGTTTGCGACCATAAATAGAAAAGAAGATGAACAATTAGTGTCTAACATTAAAGACAAAGATCTAATTTTCTCTTTTATTGACAGTACAAATGCCAGAGTGCTCGTAAAAACTCTAGTGGGAATGAAGACTCTGAGGTGGGTATGAAAATCTTATTATCTTAAATTATCATGTAAGTGCTGTCAGGGTGTCCTTTTCTGAATTGGATGTGAATGTTTGGTCCTCAGGAGGGTTTGCGCAACACTGATTTCAGCACTACTTTGACAGTGTTTGGACTTAAGCCAAGATCAGGTAACACAAGTATTTGTTTGTCTAAATCTTTTGGCTTTTCCTTTTTACTGCAGTAACAACCTTGGGGTTATAAATAGAAAGTTAAAAGGTTATCATGCTTTAAATGTGCAATGGAAATGCAATACACCCATCTGGCACATCCTTATCAGCTATAAATGAATGCTCTTCATTTGAAAAGATATCTGTAGATAATAATAAAATAGGCTCTTGAAAGGATGTACATTACCTCTTACATTTTGTATAAAAAAAGATCTTCCCCGTGCATTGCTATGTAATTCAGCAGAAAATAGTTTGTTTACTTAAAATGTCTTCAGGACATTGGAAATAGCAAGAGGAAATATACTGCCAGAGCACTGTGTTATTACAAAAAGCAGTGTTAAGGTTGATATGTGTTGAAATGGGAATGTTAAGAATGTCTTGTCTTTACAGAAAGACACTTTTTTTTTTTTTAAGGTGAAGTGCCATCATCCTTTCTTCAGAATTAGGAAGGGTTTTCTGAGGAAATGTTGTTCTGTCTTTTTCCCCATAAGCTATATTTAGATACAGTAATAGACTTTTGCTCAGTGCAAAAATAAATCTTGTTTTATTGTGAGTTATTGTTGAGATGTGTTATTTATAGTGAAACACCCTACTTGACCTACTTGAAAATCCTTTACAGCCAATGACTGTCTGAGGTCTAGAACCCATGGACATTACCACATGGTGTGTTTCCTCCCTTGAGATGCTCTGCTAGGCCTTTACTGCAGCCACCTTCAGTTTCTGCTCTTTTGTTGCTCTATTGGGTTGAGGTCAGATGACTGACTGGCATTTCTTTGCCTTGAGAAACTCTTGGGTTGCTTTTGCAGTATACTTTAGGTCATCATCCATTTGCACTGTCCGATCAGTTTTGCAGCATTTGGCTGAATCTGAGCAGAGAGTATAGCCCTGTACACTTCAGAATTTATCCTGCATACAACACACATCAACAGTCACATCAACAATAAACACTGGTGACCCGGTTCTACTGGGAGCCACACATGCATATGCCATAATACTGTTTCCACCATGTTTGACAGATAATGTGGTATGCTTCAGCTCATGAGCTGCTTCTCTCTTTCTCCATACTCTTCCCATCAATCTGGTACAATTTCATCTTGGTTTCATCTGACCAGAACTGTACAGGCTCTTTTAGATGTTTTCTAGCATTCCTGTTCTTGTCTCACTTTATACAAACCAATTATAAAAATTCTAATAAAAATAAAGATCCAAGAAATTCACAAAAGAAATAATAATAATAATGGAAATAATAAATGTGCAAGCAATGAAATTAATTAGACCTGAGACCTGACCTTGAAGGACCTGAGCTTGAAAGCCTGAACTGTACCTATGCCTTGAGCAAGAATACAACTCACATTTTTAGTAGTTCCCGTTATTAACCCTGTCTCTCTCCCATAGGTGTGCCTTTTTGTCCTATCTCCCTCTGCTCTCTTCTGTTTCTCCTCACCCCCAACCGGTCGTGGCAGATGGCTGCCCCTCCCTGAGCCTGGTTCTGCCGGAGGTTTCTTCCTGTTAAAAGGGAGTTTTTCCTTCCCACTGTTGCCAAGTTCTTGCTCATAGGAGGTCGTCTGATTGTTGGGGTTTTCTGTCTAATATTGTAGGGTCTTTACCCTAAAATATAAAGCGCCTTGAGGCGACTGTTGTTGTGATTTCGCGCTATATAAATAAAATTGAATTGAATTGAATTGAATTTGATAGTTTTCAGTTCTGCCAATTGACTAATTACTCAATCAACTAACTGTTTTATAAACAGGTGTTTTTGAGTAGTTTAATCCAAAAGTGTCATATTTTATAAGCTCTAAATATGTTTTGCATGTTAAGTCTTAATTTGTGAAGTAATTGCTAACAAATTACAGACTTTACTAACAAATGTACAATATTTGAAATGTGTTGGAGTTGAAGAATAAAGTTACATAAAATAGAAATGTCCAAGTATAGAATAAGTAATTTAGATATGAATAAGAACCTGCCTGCCTTATTTGGAGTGTTTTTTTTATATGTTAGGCATATAGTGATATTGTGTGGGGTGCAAAGATTTGAATTGGCTGCATTTTTTTTTTAAACAAAGGTCTTTGAGAAAGAAAAGAAAACATTTTTTGACATTCCTGGGAAATGCCACGCTATTGCAAAGCTGAAACCAAAAGTGTCATGTGAATCCTAGGAATTTCTTTAATTCATAGATGAGATAGAGAGATGGCCACACCTTTTCCCATATAAGACACACAACACACAGATTTGTTCCCTGGATATTGTTGTGGTTTTGATCTCATATAACAAGAGCTCATTTTATTTGGCAGACTTTCAAAGTTGAGTCTACCTGTTTCCTATCAGACTGAAATGAAGCACAGTTCAAGTGGCCTGAAAATGACCTGAGCGGTTATGACATAGTAACTATTTCTAAGAATTTTAGTTTGTTCTTCATATTTCATTGTGTTATTTGGAACGTTAAACCCTATTTACTATTTCAGCCTTCACCAGAGGAAGTCGTCAGGATTACAGCTCCACAGAGCCTAGCTTCACGATGAGGAGGAAGATGGAGCACTTGAGAGAGGAAATGGAGCAGATAGGACTCTTACGACAGGTCAGATGCCTTGTAGCTTGTTTGTGCCTTTGCATTCATACAAGTCATAGAGTCATACAGAGGCCAAAGCCCACTAGATCCTGCTTTTGTTTCAGTGTTTACTCCTTTGAGCTAGATAATTGCGTGTGTATCCTCACGCAGTGTTCCTACTTATCAGTACAGAAGGATCATAACTCTACCTGGTTTTGAAGGAGTTGAGACATACTCAATAGACATAGTCAATACTGACTCATCTATTTATGTTAACCCTATAGGGGTGGGTTGAAACATGTTTTTATTCCTGTGAAAAGAATTCAGAAATCACCATGGGACCATGAAGCCTGCATATACAAATAACCACACCTATAACAATCTCTTTTTGTCTTTTTGTCCCCTCCAGGGATAGGCAGGGGCTCTTCCCCCAAGTTATCAGTTAATGCTAGGAAGCTGCAGCCATAGTTGGTGCATTGCACAGATGCAGACACCTGCTAATTATCACTGAAATGCATATGAAATTTTATTCACCAAAATCAGGGACCACAGTTTTCTTGAAAGGGCTGTTAGTACATTAACCACACACCAAGATACAGTCATGTGAAAAAGAAAGTAAGTACATACTTATTGCTTCCATAGGAAGTAAGAGGATAAGTAGCAGCCAGATGCTGCTAATCAAATGCACTTGAATAATCAATCATCAGTGAGTGTGACCACCTCTATAAAAGCAGAAGTTTTGGCAGTTTGCTGCTCTGGAGCATTCAGCTGTATGTTAACACAGTGCCATAATCTTCCCAGAGTGGACGTCTCAGCATATTCACCTCAAGGTCAGACTGTTCAATGCTCAGAGAAATGGCAAGAAATCCAAGAGCTACATCTGAGATTCAATAGGCCTCAGTTAGCATGTTAAATGTTAAAAGTTCATGACAGTACAATTAGAAGAGGACTGAACAAGTATGGCTTGTTTGGAAGGGTTTCCAGGAGAAAGCCTCATCTCTCTAAAAAGAACATGGCAGCACGACTTAGGTTTGCAAAGCTGCACCTGAACAAACCACAAAACGTCTGCAACAATGTCCTTTGGACAGATGAGATTAAAGTGGAAAATGCCTGGCCATAATGCACAGTGGCACGTTTGGTGAAAACCAAACACAGCATATCAGGACAATTATCTCATACCAACTGTCAAGCACAGTGGTGGAGGGGTGATGAGTTGGGCTTCTTTTGCGGGACCTGGGGACCTTGCAGTCATTGAGTCAACTATGAACTCCTCTGTATACCAAAGTATTCTAGAGTCAAATGTGAGGCCATCTATCCAACAGCTAAAGCTTGACTAAAATTGGGTCATGCAGCAGGAAAATGATGCCAAGCACACCAGCAAACTTTCTTTTTCAGCCGGTGACCTAGTTGGCACCCACCTGTAAGTCAAAGAGGCTGAGCACCTTAATCCGAATCAAACAGATGATTGGTCTGTTTGATTTATTGCAAACCACCAGCTGTCATTAAGGCAGAAATCAGTCCAAATGCCAGACTGTGGCGGGTTTAGTTCAGTTCACATATATTTTACTTATTTAGTTTTATCAGCTGAATTAGAATTAAACTTCAGTGAAATGCATTTCATTAAAAAGATGAGTTTCTTCCTTTTTAAAACTTTAATAAATCTACAATTTTCCACACTCAACAAATAATTGTGTTAAATAATTGGGATCTCAGTATTGACCAAAACAATTATGATTGTGATTTTTGCGATATTCAAGCAGCCCTACAAAAAAAGGACAAAGAAAAGACTGAGTGAACAGAACAAACAGATTGATAATCATTATTGTTTATTAGTGGCGCACAGCCTCGGCAACCTGTTGTGTCCCTTGGTGCTAAAAGGACAAGTTTTGTTTTGAAGTATCTGCTTGCAAAATATCTATACAGAATCAGAGGTGTAACCAACCCTCAGCAGCATGTTAGAGAATGTCAGACACACCTAAAATATGCGAAGCGTGCATAGTGCTGTTGGCAAGATAACAAAAGTTAGAAGAAAGAAAAACGCATTAAGATAAGGTTCTTCTAACTTTATTAACCAGGTTAGAGATGTGAAGTTATGTGGTAGGAGAGACTAAAGAGAGACTTTAGCTTTATTAATTAGACCAGGCCCGTGGGATCGTGAGATGATGGCAGTAAAAAACAACCTGTCATTACTTGTAACAGAAATACAAGGTGGAAAAAGATATAAATTCAAGGTGTGCACAACATACCTGATATGTGGCTCAACAAGATAGTATCACACCACTGACAGATGTTTTAGACAATACCCAACGCCTACATAACATTTTACTGTGAGGTAAGAGAAGGTTTGGCTTAAACAAAGGCACTCTTTATAGAACTTTCCAAAACAATGTTTTACAGAAGGAAGAAAAGAAAACTGGGTCATAAAAGAAACTGAAGTGAAAGCATTAAAGAACAAGGACACAAAAGTGTTCCAAAAGTGATAAGAAAAACGGAACACGCCATGCATAGAGGCATGCACTGAATGCTGAGAATAGAGCAGACATTCCCATACCTTGGTGTAGGGAAATTTGCTCTTATTCTAATACCTAACTCAGCTGATTGTAAGGATAACACTGTGGTGAAGCTCTTCTAAAAGATGCTGTCAGTGAGAGTTTCAGACCACATTTCAGAGAAAAAGTTGAAATGCAGAGTAGCAGAAATCTACACATTGGAGATGTAAACTATGAAAGACAAGAAAGCTCTTCTTTGGATGTAGCTGTACATTTATTTGTAGATACAAATTAACAATATAACAGCTACTAACTACAAACAGAGATGCACTAAAACAAGTCAACACTAACAGCTGGTGAAAATAAAAGGAATTACTTGAATGAAAGCACAATATGGCAACATGGCGCACTATACGGGAAGGGAGCTGAAAGCGGCTGCTAACTTGGGTGGTAATTTGGAAATACTGTAGCAATGTAGCAATGGCAGGGAAAGAAGCAATTAATCTGTGAGGAGAGCCTTGTTCTGGTAAACAAGAGAACTCAATAATGTTTTCAGGCAATAGTCTTTTAGGGAAGAGT
This sequence comes from Paratilapia polleni, assembly GCA_015106735.1. Lineage (NCBI taxonomy): Eukaryota > Metazoa > Chordata > Actinopteri > Cichliformes > Cichlidae > Paratilapia > Paratilapia polleni. The sequence continues at coordinate 30,619 of VUQI01038559.1, read as the reverse complement.
GATTGTCTTTTACCCAGAAAGGAGTCTGGGTAAAAGAAAATGGGAAATAGGTGCAGCGATTTCTTGAAACATGTGCAAACATACATGGAAAAACAGGCAAAAACAGAGTTTGTACAATTCTAGCAAACTTGAAAGTCAGTATTTGGTTTGACCACCTTCTTTCTTCAACACAGCCTGACAAGCTTTCTTGTCATGTCTTTAAGTAGTCTTCTGGCTTCTTTAAGGACATTCAAAGCTCTTCTTTGGATGTTGGCTGCCTTTTGTTCTGTTCTCTGTCAAGATGATCCCACACTGCTTCAATAATGTTCAGATTCGGGCTCTGGGGAGACCAATCCATGACTGATAGTGTTCCAAAGTGTGTTTTCTATCCAGAAATTCTTTTACTGCATTAGCAGTGTGTTTGAGATCATTGCTATGCTGAAAAATGAAGTTGCTACCAATCAGATGCTTTCCAGATGGTATTGCATGGTGGATCAAAATCTAATGGTACTTTTCTGCGTTCATAAAATCTCCAACACCACTGGCTGAAATGCAGCCCCAAACCATGACAGAGCCTCCATCGTGTTTTACACATGGCTGCACTCAGTGTTGTACTTCTCTCCAGACCTCCTCTGTACACATTGACAAAAAATTTGAACCAAAAATTTTAAATTTGGATTCATCACTCCATAAGACCTGTTGCCACTGATTTTCAGCCCAGTTCTTGTGTAATTTGAGTTAGGTGCCTCTTTTTATGCTTGAGTGATTCATACGTCAAGGACTGGACTGAAAAAGCAGCTAAAAAATCTTTGAAAAACCTTCAGAAAGCCTGGAGAAATATCGCTCAAGACCACTTTATAAAAATTACAAGAAAGTCTGGCTCCTTGGAAGCAAATTATAAAGAAATGAGGGGTGGCTCAAGACTGCTGCACAGTACTGTAATTTATGGCAATGTAAAGAAAATTTGCATGATTTCACTTACAGATCCAGACTCCTGGGAGCCACATAATAAAAAAAATAACAGACAATCCGAAATTAACTTACTAGTTCCTGATTGGCTTAGGAAAGTTTTTTAGGAAAGACTCACTGCCTTAGGCTTTGAAGGAATCAGTATTGAATTGAAAAGACAGTTACTGTCTTGTTTAAAAGTGTCTTTTAATCCTTGGGTTCATACAATAGGCAGTGTGGGAGCTGCAGGTTATGAATCTGGAATCTTGTCCAGGGTTACTTTTGATGTGGTTATTGATTAGAATCCTGTTTTCATCCAAGAGTTTATGGTCTTAATTAACAAACTAGTAAGTGCAAAGCCTGTCATGTGTTTGTTTGCTTTCCCTCGTGTGCATTTTAGTGTCAGAAGGTATGAGCGCCATTATTTTTGGGGAGCATAGGTTTCACACTGGTTATGCACTTATGCAGTATTTAAATTCTAAATAAGATCCAGAGCCACATCTAAAACCTTCTCCCAATAAAAAGATTTGTCATTATGGTGACTCTTGTGTAAGTGAAAGAAAACCATTTGGAGGTGTTGTTTGCGTGGCTGGATTCAATCCATACAACTGACTTCTTTCACAGTGAGTAATAATCATTTGTTACTGTTGACTGGCCATTGACTGAATTGACATTTCAAGGTCCGCTTGTCCATGCTGGCTTGAGAGCGTAGATTTGACCGTGGGCACAGCAGTTCATTGTTTTGGAAGCCAAGAAATCTTTCAGTCTAAATAAAATCATTGTCATAGCTGGTGAAAAATGACACTGCTTTCTAGTCCAAGCAAAATGTTCTGAATTGAAACTACAGTTGAGGTGAAACAGAAACAGAAGGGTTTCAGAAAAGCAACAGAAGGCAGAGTTTCACATTCAGAGCATACCATGAGGCAGTACGGAGAGCAGAACAATGCCTCATTCATTAACTTTATGGGACAATTAATATTTTGTACAAAACATCAAACGGTAGACAATTGACTTCAGTAAAATTCTTTCTAAAATCACACAACTCTTTTACTGTGATGATAAACAATAACTATTCGTTGTCAAATCCCACCTAAGGCAAGAATGCATCACGTCTCACATCATTTTTCTGCTTCTCACTCACGCATGACAAAGTAGACAAACCCAGAAGTATTTGTTGAACTCTTTCCAACTCCCTGCAAGACCTGGACTTTTCTGGCAACTGTACTCACCCACCCATTTGTACAAAAACAAACAAATTGGTTTTTGGGAGGTGCACATTTAATATAGAGATAAATGACACCCTGTGGTTTATGACTTCTTCTGCAGTGAAATGTTCGTTTTTACCGTTTCCAGTGCAGCTGGGCTGCAGATCATCTGATTACCAGGTATCGACCTAATAGGTGGTAATTACCAGAACACACATCTGCAGGTGTACTGGAAGCACTTTTCATTAAGCAACAACATTTTTTTTTCCAGACAACCATAAGTATTAATTATTGTTATGCAGACAGCAATATTATCGGGAGGAGTTAATATGATCACTGAAACTTGCCAAACTATTTACTTTTGTCATATTATATTGCATGTAGTGCAGGCCCAGACCTCTGCTCACAAGCTGATTACACGCTCATGCACTTTTGGCCCAAATAAGCAGCTTGGCTGAATAATGGTAAATAATAGAATGCAAAGAAAGGGATCTAAAGAGGACGGAGAACCCACTGTGAATAAGTGATTAAAAGTCAATAAATTAAACACCTTTTCTACTGGAATTATATATTTTTGTTAGAGGACAGTCACATTAGGTTGTTGTTAATGTGTTTGCAGAACATTGAGTCCAGACTGAAGGTGTTGCTTCCGGATGATGTTGGAGCTGCTCTGATGGATGGAGTTGTCCTTTGCCATTTAGCTAATCATATTTGTCCTCGGTCTGTTGCCAGCATCCATGTACCATCGCCTGCAGTGGTAAGCGCACTGAAACTTGAAAATGGGTTGTTTTTGTTTTTTGTTTTTTCAAATTACTAATGCCAAGAGTTAGAAATTCTCATGGGTTTATTGGTTATAAAGTTGTTGTCTATTTAACCGTACAGTTTTTTTTGTTCTGCTTTGAATTTGATTAAGTAAAATGATTGATATTTGGGCTTCCAGCCAAAGCTTAGCATGGCCAAATGTCGGAGGAATGTTGAGAACTTCTTGGATGCCTGTAAGAAGCTGGGTGTCCCACAGGTAATAACATTGACATTTCCCATTTTTTTGTTGCATGTTTTTTACATGCATCAGCTCAAACACTGTCTGTCCTGTATTTGTTTTGCTTAATGTTTTTGTGAAGATTTATGACTGCCCATGGTGATATCATCCATTGAGCTCTGGAACATAAATTACATATATAAAGCCATACTGACAGACATCTAAAACTCTGCAAGTTGTATCATGCACACTTACTGGTCTGGTTTGTGCCTTTTATTTAACTGATCCTCCTTTTAATGGAAAATTTAACTCTTAAGTAATGAAAATAGTGAAAGACAAATGTGTTCTGATTGTCTTTGGTCAAATAAGTATTCAAAGTTAAATACGGTTAGAAAACCCCACCTGTCTTTTTCCTGAGTGAAACTGACAAAAGACATCTCCCTGTTGACTCAGGACAAGCTGTGTCTGCCACATCACATCCTAGAAGAACGTGGTCTGGTGAAAGTGGGTGTGACGGTGCAGGCTCTGCTGGATCTCCCTACATCGAAGCCCACGCAGCTCTCGACTGTTTGACACGAGCCTAAATTTTGCATCTGTCCTGCAGTCATGCAGCACACCCCTCCCTCCAAGCCCAAACCTACCCCCTCCTTGCCAGGGACCAGAGAGCCCATTGGGGCAAGGACCCATTGGCCCATGGGTCTTTGGGAGCCTGCTTTTGCCTGACTGAAAGGGGAGACGGGATGCTGAAATGCCTATGTCTCCTCATATGATGTCAGCAACCAACTGCTTCCTTTCCATCACATGTTCACTTGTATGCTGTTCCTTGTTAATGAGGTCATCCTGTAAGTGTGTGGAAAGTGTTTTCTGAGGTGCCGAGTTAACACTTGCCAGAGACACACATGATGGTGGGTCTACGACTTTAAGGCTTGTGCATACTTCTTAATAGTTATTGACTTTGTGAGTGCCACCACTGACCATATTAGAAGTGAGGAGATGACAGACACATAACTCACTCTTTCACTGAAAAGGACTAGGGTGCCTCTACTGAGTGACCTCATGGGGTACTTACACCTGAGTTTCTCTTCTTACTTGTGGAAATAATTTTCCCAGTGACAGTTATTTTTAGAATTACGCTTTTACATGGTTTTACGTAGTTTTCATCAGGTAAGTAAGGACTATATCTTCTTTTGAGCAGCTAAGCCTGATTCATAAATAGTCTTTTATGCTTTTGTTGTAATGCATTTAGACAATTGCATCTCCACCACTTTTTGAAGGACAGTGGAAGCTAGGACTGGATTTAGTACTACAGTGGACATTCTGCCTGTTTTTTCTGAAAGGCTGGTGTGGTTTCAATATCTATACAAGCTCCTTCTCAGTACAAATCTGCATGCACCAGGGGAAGTGGCATTTAACCACTGTGACAACATGAGCTTGGCTACTGCCAAAAGCATGGCATCTTGTTTTGTAGCATTTTTTTCAGTGTGCAGTTTTTTGTTTTTTTTTTTTAACCCAAGGCCATTCTGTATTTGACCTTTTCTAAAGTTTTGTATACTTTCCTTCCAGTTATTGCCAATTAACTCTTGCCATTTATGTGAAGTTAACAGCATAGATTTGCTGTGTTGTACTCAAAGCAGTTAGGATCTTATTTATTTGCATAACCTCAGATGAAATGTGTTTATACTGTATGTCTTTGTGAGTGGAGGTGGCCGAGTGATGGGTGTCTGATTCCGAAAAGGTTTCAGTGCTTATCAGAGGCTCCTGCAAACCTTCCACACATGACATGGCCTTATTTTCCCACCAGGCCACCTTGTTGTGTGTGGTTTCCAATACACTTTATTATTTCAGGGAAATTCTATTATTTATCTATTTATTTACTTGTTTTTATATATATACTGTTGCTTTGTGTGTCTCTACCATTATTACTTGTCCACATGCAGTTGAACATTTTGAGCTCATGTCTGTTTTATTTTATATGCTGGACACTGGAAAATGACTAAAAGCAGAACTTACACTGCTCTGTTACATGTGGTGGGTCTGAGAGATCAGTCCACTGCCAGTTGAAAAAAACACATGGAAACAGACAAGATACAACCTAGCAATTGAAACCATAAACTGATCAAGAGATCTGAAGAGACATTTCCTTTTATATAACCACATTTTTTTTTTAACCTTACTTCTCAGACCTGAAAGCTGTGTCTGTGGTTTACAGTCATGGTACAAAAGAAAGTAAAAAGAAAATACTGCCATTTCTAAGTTTATACATATCAGGACATAATACAAAAAAAAAAAGTCCTTACCAGGTCTTAAAATTAGGTAAGTACAACCTCAGATGAACAGCAACACATGACATATTACACTATGTACACACTATTATTTATTTAACAAAAGTTAAGACAAACTACAGAAGCGCTTTGTGAAAAACTAAGTACATCCCATGATTCATTAGCTTGTACAACCACCTTTAGCACCAGTAACTTAAATAATCGTTTTCTGTATGACATCATCAGTCTCTCACATCATTGTGGAGGAATGTTGGCCCACTCGTCTTTACAACGTTGCTTCAGTTCATTGGAGGTTTGTAGGCATTGATTGATGCACAGCTCTTTTAAGGTCCCCCCACAGCACTTCAATCAGGTTGAAGTCTAGACTTTGACTGGTTCATTGCAACACCTTGATTCTTTTCTTTTTCAGCCATTCTATTGTAAATTTGCTGCTGTGTTTGGGATCATTGTCCTGTTACATGACCCAGTTTGGACCAGGCTTTAGATGGCCTCATATTTGACTCTAGAATACTTTGGTATACAGAGGAGTTCATGGTCAACTCAGTGACTGCAAGTTGCCCAGGTCCTGTGGCTGCAAAACAAGCCCAACTCATCACCCCTCCACCACTGTGCTCGACAGTTGGTATGAAGTGTCTTTCTTCCTTGGCATTGTGTTAACACACACTTGAATCCTGCAGACCAGCAAACTGCCAGAACCTCTGCTTTTATAGAGGTGTTCACTTCCTGATGATCATTTAGTCAGGTGCATTTGATTAGCAGCACCTGGCTGTTACTTACCCTCTTAATTCTTTTGGAAGCAGTAAGGATGTACTTAGTTTTTCACACATTGCTTCTGCAGTTTGCCTCAGTTTCTATTAAATGAATAATGACACTGTGTAATATGTTACGTGTTGTTGTTCATCTGAGATAGTATTTACGTAATTTTAAGACCTGCTAAGGACAAGATAATGATTATTATGTCTTGATATGTAAAACCTTAGAATTTGCAGAGGTTGCACTTTCTTTTTACCTTGACTGTATATACATTCTATGCTTAGGATGTGGTGGAGATCAAATCAGAGCCTAAAACGAGGTTGAATATTAGATTTGCTTTCATCAGATTGCTGGAAACAAGTATGACAGTCTAGTTTACACACCATTCTTATGTTCACAGAGTTTGTGTGAATAATGCTGAGCGCTGTCATGCTCCATTTTTCATGCAGCCAGTGGGCCAGTTGGTTCTAAACCTGCACTGATTTCTGTCAGTGATATGTTGATATGACATCTGGCGGAAAAGTCTTTGCTGGTTCAGCTATGACAGCCTCTTGTTGACACAAAGTCTCTCTCTCTCTTTTATTTATTCTTCTTTTTCTTTATGACAGAAACAAGTTGGCAAGGTGGTTAGAGCAGCGTTTGATGTCTAGTGAATTTGTAGCAAATCATCATGCTGCAAAAAAACGTTTCTTTTTTTTGGTGAGGGTTAGCTTTAGTAGCTTAAACACCCAGGGCTAACATCTCAGTGGCAAAAACAACATATCAGACTGGATTATAACATCTAAAACATGGCCTACTGTGCCTCAGAGGAGGGAGAGCTTTGTGTATTTTTTCATGTTTTATTAAATTCAACATTCTTTTTTTTACTCCATGATTTATAGTTTCACATCTCTGTACAGGTTGATTTATATTTTCTTTAACTTAAGCAGCTTCTATGCTGATGAGCTGCATCTCTGATTAGCTACCCTACTTGCGAAGAGTTAGCTAAAATGTAATGGTCAAACTCAATGTAAATAAACTGAGAGACTTGCACTTCTGGTTTGATTCTGTGACTGGTGTACAAGCCAAACTCTTTTTCCTTGTTACTGCTTTTTTGCCTCATGTGCAAAACCTCTGCCAATGTCCCAATTTGAATGCTGTTCACAAGAACCTCTGCTTCCTCTGAATAGGCTGTTGTTTTTTTTTTTCCTGATGTTGTGCCATCATGTTCCAGAGAACCGGTATCACAGAGATACAAATTAAGCTTCCAGTTTATCAGACCTTGAGAGTAAAATATGCATAAACCATCACAGAATCTCAGGTCATATCTTTTACTTATGCAGATCTTTATGAATGACTGTACTGTAGGTGACCAGTTGACATCTCCTGGTATGTCATTTGGAAAATGACTGCTGTTTTCTGCTGCTGGGATTCATGTTTAGTCATTACACAAGCAGCTTTCAGTGGGCTCCATCTTAAATTGTCTCCTGTATGCCTTCACCAAATTTATGCAAAATCCTTTATTCTGAAACAAAATCAAATGTAAAATCTGAAAAATAACCTCCAGAGACTACACTGTGGTAGCATAGCAGAAGCTGGCTGGGCATACCTGCACTGCAAGAAAGGATCCATAACTGATGGCAGCATTGTAACTTCTTATCTTGAAAAAGATAAAATAAGAATGACATGACACATGAAACTGAACCTACCTCTGGTTTACTTCGTTAAACCATGGAGGTTTTGCTATAGATCTTGTTAGGGGAAAAAGTAAAAAATGGTGCAAAACTTTGGCTAACAGTGTCTGGCCTAATCTTCCTCAATGTAAACCTCTGTGTTATACATTACTGCACATATTCTGTCATTAAAAATAATGCTGTTACTCTATGATTTGAGGTAGTTTGTGTGGAAAGGTGAATTGACATCTCATTTTGTAAACAAGTGTGAATTTTTATGATTTTGGCACTCGATGAATGTTTTACTGCATAGACAATATTTCGTGGCTTAATCATCATTGTCTGGTTACTGATGTGGTTTTCCATGGCATTAAAGGAGATTTACAGATAAGGATGACTCATAGGAGACATATTATTAACAGATGCAATTTTTCTCTCCTGTTGGTAAAGAGGTTAAACCCCATGAACCACGTATTACCTTCTGCTAAGGCAAGAATAAATGTGCACCTACACGTCATAAAATGTTTGGTAATTGAATGGTCACCACACCTTGTGGAAAAGTCAATTTCATATAAAACCAATGGCATTCAAACTTCACACATCCTAAATGTCTTTAGGACATTCTCAGTTTACAGTATGTGGAGCTGTAAGACACTGCTGAAAGAGCTAGACAGGCGTTATCCTTTGTGTATTTAATTTATTTTTTTAATATCTATGGTAACATATTGTATGCACGGGTGTGTCTGGTTTCCTAAGGGTTTCAGTTAAATAACACTTCAGTCATGTTTTTTTTTGTTGTATGGGCTTACACTGAATTGCATTAGGGTTTGGCATTGGTGTGGGCCTCCAACTCCTTTCTTTAGTCTTTACGTGAGCTTACACAGAATAGGTATGCAGTTTCTGTAAGTTGTTGTAGACCCCAAAATATGACTCTATTAAGAAAGGAGAGCAGAACCTTGACCTATGTTGTCTGTTCTGCACTGTCCTCCTGTCATCGCCACGCCGATGCCTCATTTTTGATTTACCTGCAAAGACATGGCACATTGCCTTTTCAATCATCAAAATCAACCAAACACCAATGAACTGGCCTGAATTCAGTCCTTGGAGAGTATATTTTTATCATGGTGTTTCATCACAGCGTGCCTTTTTCTCAGTGTTTGAGAAAAAGACATGCTGGTGCTATACTTGATATATCTCTTAATGGCTCTCCTGAAATCTTAAAACCACCCACATAGTGTATGGATTTTTACTTCGACTGAATACATTTCTGTGCCATTGTATGTTTAGCTGTGGTTATTAAGCCTTTATTTAAAAGATATGTTTACATAACTTCTTCAAGCTGTATCTTTCTCTGTGTTTTTAGTGCTGTAATCTTTGCACCTGTTTATTTTGGGCGTGAAGTGGCTCTAATAGTTTCTGAATTTCAACCAAAGATAATATGTAAGGCTTCAGCAGTCTCAGTGACAAACATCAACTGGGTATCTTCTAATCATATAGTCATTTTAGTGTGAAATGTCCACTTTGTGTTTCAATATGCAGTTCAGTATCTTTTTGTTGAGCTGTAAGGAGTAAATAACACAAAGAGCAGATTACATACTAAAAAGACTGCAGCTTTCGAAGAAATCCACAGGATTCTTATAACCTTTTCTATTCTGCATTACTTTGGAAGAGATTTCTTCAGGGGAAGCACAGACTGGAGAAATGATTGTAGGGACTGATCCCTCTTAACACATGGGCATGTGAGTATTGTTCAAAGAAAGGCTTTCAGAAAAGGTTAACCTGTTCTTTGAGCTCTTTGCACTGTTTGGAAATCACACAGCATATGAACCCGGAACTTAACTCGTGTCTCTTATTGTAATCAGTGTTTAATGAATATGTTTCATCATCTGTGAATATAGCATTACCTCAAGAACAGCTCTGTTCAGTTTTTTTTTTTTTTTTCCGGGTCTTGTGCTGTTCACTTTTCATGGACGTTTTCTTATCAGGCCTGGGAACAAGTTTGTGTGTTTCTAAAGAAGGGCGATGTACAGGATGTTTTGGAATAATGGGAAACTCCCAGTGTGGCACATTAAATGAACCATATGAAATGCCTGCAACATGTAGAAGTCAAATTGGTACATCAAAAGACAGTGGTGCTGATTTCTATTTCTTAATTTGTATGTGATAAATCTTAAATATCTGTTACTGGTTTTCATGTCTTTATTTGATTATGCTCGCTATGATTTAACATCTCACAAGTGTCGTCTGATTTGGAGAAAAAACAGTGAAACAGTGGGTTATGTTTGAATACTACACTGCCGAGAAAATTCAAAATTCATGTACATAATCTTTTTGTATTTTAAAACTGGTCTAATGCATGCAAGACTACAGAATGACTGAAGCTAAACTTGTGTACATATTGTCTGTATAAATTCCAGGGTTTTCTTATAACAAACACACTGAATAAATAAATAAAGTCAAATTCTTTGCAGCTCAGTATGTGTTTTCTTCATTATATGCTTCTCAGGCTCTCACCAGTAGAGCATCTTGTTTGATGTGTACTCTAAAGTAATATCTGCTGTGCCAGCTTGTGTGAACAGTAATTAATTCCAGCAACAAAAATGGTTTCTTCAGATTTATTGTACTAACCTTTGCTGTGATTTAAGCAACATTTAGGAGCCAAAAGCAGACACAAAGTCTCAATGGAAAAACAAAAAAACTGATAAGTCCCATATTACACAACAGAAAGGTGAAAAAACTCAAACTAGGCACAGAATGCATAGGAGGGCAAAGAGATAATAGGATAAGGACAAGGCTCTATGTACACACAGAGGGCTGATGGTAAAACAAGTGGGGTGAAAACAATTAAGGTGGAGCAGACAATCAGACAATTAGGGGAAAGGAACAAAAGCAGAAAGAAAAAAAACCCCAGAACAACACACATGAGTAGTCTGACATTCAATGATACCCAGTTTCCAAAAAATAGTTGGGATGTTAATTAAAGTGAAAATGAAGGCAGAATGCAAAGATTTGCAAATCATTTAAACCTTATATTTAATTCAAATATTAAAAAGACATAATGTGAAGTCTTAAAACTGAGAAATGTTGGCTTCCTCTTTCTTTAACAACACTCTTAAGTGTTTTGGAAATGAGGGCAGATGCTGAAGTTGTGAAAGCAATTTTTCCCATTCTTGCTTGCTTGTTGGATATCAGCATCTCAACAGGTCTTATCTGCTTTTCATATCATATTTTTTCTTTCATAATGCACCAAATGTTCCTAAGTGGTGTCAGGTCTGGTTTGCAGGCAGGAATGTACAGCACCCTGACTTCTTTTACTATAGAGCCATGCGTGCAGAATGTGGTTTGGTTTCTTTGAAATAAACCAGACCAGACCCTGAAAAAAATGTTGTCTGGATAGCACCCAGTTATTCCAAAACCTGTATGCATATCATTCCATGTTACTGGTGCGTGCACAGATGTGCAAGGTACTTCTGCCATGTGCACTAAAAGCACCCACATACCATCATGGATGCTGGCTTTTGAACTGTGTGCGAACAATAAGCCAGATGGTACCTCTCCTCTTTTGCCTGGAAAACATGCCATCCATGATTTTCAAAAGGAAATTAAAATTTAAATTTGTCAGACCACGGGACAGTTTTCCATTTTGCCTCAGTCCTTAAATGAGCTCAAGCTCTGAGTAGGCGCCATCTTTTTAAAAAAATGTTTTTTCTTTGCATGACAGAGACTCACATTTGAATTAACAAACCATGTTCAGTGACAGCGCTCCAGGACTCTTCCTGAGTCCATGCAGTGATCTCTGGGCTGGAGATCACAGCCATTCAATATTTGTTTTTGCCTTGTCGTTTGTGTACGGAGGTTTCTCTGAATTCTCTGAATCTTTTGATGGTAATATATACCAGAGATGATTTTACGTTGGCAACCCTTCCCCATCTTTGTTTCTCATAGACTCATCCTCTCTGGGATGCTCTTTGTAAACAGAATCATGTTACTGATCTGTGGCCAGTTAACCTATTTAGTTGTCAGGGGTTCCACCAGATGTGTTTTTTTTTAAGTATCACATAACTTTTCCAGTTATTTGTGAACACTGTCCCAGTGTGTTTCAATTAGGGTGTCTGAGTCGTTGCATCATGCTTGAATTTGAGTTACATTTCATACAGCATCCCAACTCTTTTGAAAATGGGATTGTAATCTAATTCCACAAAAAACACTGATGGTTTAAAGGATCAGATTTAAGTGGCTGTTCGCGGCATAGGTTTGCACCTTTGAACTTTGGATTTTGTGTCCCTTTATCTAGCCTTAACCACTGTGAGATAGCATTAATGAAGATGACTTTTTGTACTTGTTACACAGGCACATACATGCAGAACCTTTCCATGGAAAAAGAAGTTGAAGTTGGCAGGCATTCCTGATATACTAGCTCCCATTATTAAACCTTGAACCTGTGGCTGTTTAGCCTGCCTTTTGTGTGTGTGTGTTTTCCTTTTTTTTCTCCTTTTTTTGACGGTTGTTTCTTTGTCTATTACAGTGAACCTCTGCTGCTCTGGAAGTCTTATTTCAACTATGGTGCCTCAAAATGTTTGAAAATCAGTTTTATAAAAAATAAAATTTATATATGAAAGATTACATTTATAATTCAATTGGGAAATATGTATTTGAACAGCAATTATTAAGCAAACTATTCAAACTCAACTGTTATATCTGCTCATTTCATTTTGAAACATTGCTTTTCAAATGTGTGTCTTCATAATGTAATTTTTCCCTGACAGCAGTGTTTGTCATTGTCTTTGGAGCCAGTTCCATATCTCCTACCTCTCTTAATCCGCAAAGTCGGTACCATGTACAACTTATTGGTGTGTTCTGTATTTACTGACAGCTGCAAGTAACTGGGGCTAACTGGATAATTCTGTTAGCAGTTGTTGGGCTTGCAATGAAAAAAAGCATTCTTATGAATTAAAAACAAATTGAAAACAAAGAAAACTTAGTTATTATGAAAAAAAAAAATTGGAACTGAAAAGAAATCTAATAGCCAGCAGCACAGTGGAGTTGAGACCCAGTGAGCCAACCTTTCTAATAATAATAGTAATAATGCAGATGGAGTCTCTAGATGTGCCCTGCTCAGGTGAACTGCATTGGAGCGGTTGGGGAGTGTGCATCTAGAGAGGGTTAAGAGGTTCCTGATGACGTCTTTGGCACTATTGTGATTGTGGTGGCCACTAAGCGTGACGGGATAACAGATGAGGCAGGAGGTGTTGAAGATGTCTTTGGAGATGTGGGTTTATATATCTTCACATTCTCTGAGCACAAGCCCTGGTATGTTGCCAGCTTTCTGTGGGTTGACCCTGTGCATATATCGGTCAGTGATACATCCACACCTGCCTTCTGAGGAGTGTTTTTTTTTTTTTTTTTTCCATTTTCTGGGAGGATTTTACATGTCATTTGCCATGGAGGTCTTCCTTGGTTGACCAGCCTCTCTGTAATTTGACTTTCAATGGCACATGCTGAAAAATTGCAGGTACAGACTCAAAAGGTGGTGAAAAGCTTAGAAATAAGACCAGTTCACTTATACCAAATATATATACTCACTGGCCACTTTGTTAGATACACTTTGGTAGTACTGGATTGGATCCCTTTTTGCCTTCATAGCTGCCTTAATTCTTCGTGGCATAGATTCAACAAGGTGCTGGAAACATTCCTCTGAGATTTTGGTTCATGTTGACATGATAGCATCACAAAGTTGCTGCAGATTTGTCGGCTGTACACCCCTGATGTGACTTTCCTGTTCCAACACATCCCAAAGGTGCTCTATTGGATTGAGATCTGGTGACTGTGGAGGCCATTTGAGTACAGTGAACTCAAATGGCCTCCACA
>VUQI01038559.1:2213-16933 GCA_015106735.1 Paratilapia polleni | reverse complement strand
GTACAGTGAACTCATTGTCATGTTTAAGAAACCAGTTTGAGATGATTTGAGCTTTGTGACATGGCACATTATCCTGCTGGAAGCAGCCATCAGAAGATGGGTACACTGTGGTCAAAGGGATGGAGATGGTGAGCAACAACACTCAGGTAGACTGTGGCGTTTAAACAATGCTCCGTTGGTACTAAGGGGCCCAAAGCGTACTAAGAAAATTACACATCATTACATCACCACCACCAGCCTGAACTGTTGATACACGGCAGGATGGACCCATTTTTTCATGTTGTCTACACCAAATTCTAACCCTACCATCTGAATGTTGCAGCAGAAATTGAGACTCATCAAACCAGGCAACGGTTTTCCAGTCTTCTGTTGTCCAGTTTTGGTGAGACCGTGTGAATTGTAACTTCAGGTAAGAACTTCTCTTACCTGACAGGAGTGGCACCCGGTTCGCTGTAGCCCATCTGCTTCAAGGTTTGACATGCTATGTGTTCAAAAATGCTCTTCTGCATACCTTTTTTATAAATAGTGGTTATTTGAGTTACTGTTGCCTTCCTATCAGCTCAAAGCAGTCTGCTCATTCTCCCCTGACCTCTGACATCAACAAGGCATTTTTGCCCAGAGAACTGCCGCTCACTGCCACTCAATTCATTTGAGTGATTAGTTTATAATATCTGGTAGCACTTCATAAAACAGAATGTCATTTACAGTGTAATTTCACAAGTTATAGTGTACTTTTTCTGAATTTAGGGTGTCATTTTCAGCATCAAAAATGATTTACCTGTAGGTACAGCAGAACAAGGTGGTAAAAACTGGAGATTCTGTCTTTTTCAGTTTTCAGCCAAGTCCTTGGAATCTAGATACAAGCCCTCTGAGTAGTAAGTATATACACCGGGGGATAAAGGTTAGAGAGCTGGACAAGAGGCCATGAATGGTCTTAAAGGTAATCAGTAAACTCTTGGTTCTAGTTGAAAGCCAGGCAGCCGTGTTCTCTAAAGCTTGAGTTGAATTGTTTTTGGTTCAGGCAGGTAAAAAGGCTGTTGCAGTAAATGAAGTGTGGTGACATTAAAGTGCAACTGTTACTCTGGAAGAGAAACTAGATCATATTTTTGGAGAATTTTTAAGAAGATAAAAACATGATTGAACAACCTTATTGGTTTGCAGACTAATCTTAGATTAGTGGCAAACAAAACTTCGAAGCAGAACCAGATGATCAGATAATTTGTTTTGCCATGTGCTGGGACAAAGGTAGACAAGGGAAGACAAGGACATGTTTTTGGAAAATGGAAAGAGGCACTGCGCCTCTGTAAAATACTTTCAAAGTGGAGCATGTACAAGGAAATAAAACTGGCACAAAAACCTTTGGGACACCATACTTAACAGATGCAAATGTGGATAAATAGTTGCTGACTGACACAAAGCTTCCTGGTCAGCAGATTTGACAGAGGTTTTACCAGATATCCCTACTCATTCAGAATGCTGTGTGATCAACTGTGTGAAAGTCTGAGTTAAGCTATATCACTTTTAGCCCGAGGGACTGAATTTGCAAGTTGATAAACAGTTTTAAATAAACATTTTGAATTATGTTGCTTGTCTTAAAAATAGGCTATTTTTGCACCATTCACTATGTGGCTATATTGCAATGCACTTGCAGAAAGGACTTTTTCTATCTGTAGTCATATGCATTCCTTGTTGTTTAAAGACTTTAAAGACCAAAAGACCAAACCTTAAAAGGTGCTGACTGAGGTCAAAACGTGAGTCTTTTCTATAAAAAAACAATGACTTGTGTTTTGGTGTTAGTGTGCAGACATTAATCACTGATGTGCTTTTTACTTAACCTTGGTTGATTAGTAGTGGTCAAGACGCTAGCATCTTTTTTAAATCATTCATAACTCTAGACAGAAAAAAAACAACAAACCAAATGGAGACTTCAACATGAAGGATATAAACAAACATTAAAAAGACTTACTGTCAAAACCGTTGGCCACAAGCAGTGAATGTATTAATTTTAAAATTGAATAGAATTTGTCAGTATGACACAAGCACTGTAATCAAGCACTTCAAAATCTTATCTCCTAACATGACAAACACCAATAAACAAGTGGGTGAGGTGCACTCAGGCATTTCTTGCCAACTTGTCAGTTTGGGAAATAATGCAACACCTTGTCTTGTATTGAGTGTTCACCTTCAGGCAGTTTTCAGTTTTAAACCATTTCAAAGCAAATTCCTGGTGAGAAACAAGATACATACAGATCTGTACAAAAAAAAAGCCACTAGATGTTTAAACCCTTATCAAAGATGCAGTGCCACTTGGGATGCATCTTGGCTGGTCATTCAGCAAAATGGCAGACTTTGATGATCACGATCTTGTCAGTGAACATTATCACTTCACAAAGGATAAGTGTGACAAAAATTTCACATAGGCCTATTTGAATTCATCCTCCTACCTGGACTAATAACACTGGTCTCTATGTGCAACTGGCAAGCTTACAGGGATTGTCCCCAAAGTGCACCACCAAAGGTTTCAAGGTTGGGCACATTTTAAATACTTTATACTCTGTTTTATCTAGATTAATGCATCATATTCTATAACATCACAATTGTGGTGTGGCTGTCCTATAAGGACCACATATACCTAACAAACAGCTTTAATGATCTCAGTAAAACAGACATACACCTTGATATAAAAACGTAGCCTATATTAAAATGCATTCATATAATAACAAAACAGCTGAATTAAAAGGCTTGAGAACTGTATGACATAGTTACCTGTCAATATCTGGAGAGGTAATAAACACACTAATGCAAATTTTAGGTGGTGTGTTTTGCAAAACAACTGGTTCAACTTCCGGTCAGCTAAGGGTTTTATGTTAATCTGAAAATGCTCGGTACCCTCACATGTTGAACTTCCCTGTTTTATCGACCCAGAATTGTAGGAGTTATTGTCCCCTGTTCATGATCTAAATCATCTTCTTTCTGTCTCCTCCCAGAAATTCACGTTATAAAAGAAAAAAATAAATAAATAAATAAAAAGAGCGTTGTGAGGAAATACCAGGGTGTACCGCGCCTCTCGCCCTATGGCAGCTGGGATAGGCTCCAGCCCCCACCCCTGACCCCGAATAGGATAAGTGGAAGGAAATGGATGGATTAATTCTAATCCTAATTTAAAAATATCTAAAATTATACAAGAAGCACATTTTAACAAACAAGTATTTTGTAAAAACTTGACGAGAAAACTTACGAGAGCCAATTTATTACGGAATATGTACGTATTATGGTTTACTTTTTGGTGTTGCACTTTGTAGACGGTCCCTGCACACTTGTCTCATATCCAAGTAGACAAAGAGACTACTGTTGTTAGTCCAGGTCAGAGGAGGGCTCGTTTTAATGAAAATAACCTTTCATTCCTTGGCCTTTCTTCTCGTAAATTTTCCTGTTTTTTTTTTTTCTCGTAAATGTAGGACATTAAATCTCCCGCCCCTTTCATTTGTAATTTGAATACATCTTATTGTTTCTGGCTGAAAGAAAAAAACAAAACAAAACAAACAAAAACAGTTGCATCACTTAGACGTGGGCACCCAGCACGTCTCATTTATATGATCAGGGTAAGTGCAGGTACAGTCTCATCGTTTTCTCATCGACAGACTCCTCCCTGCATTTGCCTTCCTCTTCCACTGAAAACAATATTGATAACATTACTCATGCCAGACTTCTGAGATCTATTACTCACTGATTTCCTTCACTTGTATTTCCCGATTATGCTGCATCCGAAGGAGGCTACAAATGCAGCAGTCCGCCCACGCTGTGCCAGTCTGAACGCTCTGCCTAAACCTGCCGCAGTAAGAAAACAGCGCTCTTAGCCAACGTTCTCGTAAGTATTCATCTGCCAATCTTACTGTTTTATTCCGTTTGGCACTGTTTGATTTAACCTATAGGCCTATATGTATATATTTATGTCACTTTTGGAAACAAAAGTCCTGTTGAGCCATTTAAAAGCATTTAAAGTCAATTCTCAGAATATGCGCATTTTATTTTATTTTGCTATCTTCATTTCTTTCTTTTTCTTTTTTTCTTTCTTTCTTTTTTTTTTTTTTTTTTATTATTATTTTTTTTTATAATTTTCTTTAGTCCTAATTATAAACTACTGATGGCGAGAAGATCCGGGCTGACTTACCAATTTACACTGATGCTGCTTTTAATAACCTGGAAGGAGCGCATTCATTGCAATGGACTAACAGGTTGGTCCAGATGAGTTTACTTCACTTACAAGTCGCATGACGTTTTTCGTGAGTTTAAGCTTCGCTTTATGAAGCTTAGACAAAATTAAAAAGAAGCAAACTGGGGCTGGTCCTTTAATGGGACATGTTTCAAAGTAGGCATTGTGTTCCACTCTGTGCCTGGAGTTCGGGAGAAAAAAAAAAGCCTGTCCTTCAATACAAGGCTATTAAAGAGATTTTTGCATTTGGCAGCGGTTTATTGAGATGTTCCATTGGACTGTATTATAGTGAATGCTGTTGATGACTTGGTGATAAACAGTATTAAAAGGGCTTCTTTCATAAATATCCATTTCCTTCTCAGTGGATCCTCCTGAGAACCTTGTAGTAATAGACCCTGGACACCTTGGACGTTTGGAAATTACATGGAATCCCCCAGACAGCTTGACTAACATGACAGGGTGCTCAGTACGATATCAGCTGGAGTACTTCAACACCTACAGAGACAGCTGGGATGTAAGCACTTGCTGTTTTTACTCAGATCTTACACAGAGAAAGTTAACTTGCCTGAAATCCTGCCAAAATGATTATCTCAGAAACATGACATGCTCTGCAAATGGGCCAATTAATGTCCATAATCACAAGCTGTGTGTAAAATGTTTACTTTAGAAAAATGATGTCTGTGTAGCTTCAACAGTATGCTAGAACTTGCCTGTCATGTTGCTATTGTCTGTATTGTCTTTTTGCCTATTCTGTCAAGTACATTGTGAGCAAGGAAAAAACTGGAGCCCAATTCCTTGTATATGTACACATATTTGGCCAATAAAGCTGATTCTGATTCTGATGCTGAACTTCAGCAGGATTGTAACTCTGCAGAGATATCAAACTGACAAACAGGCTTCTCAAGCTGCTTTAGCAGTGAATTTCTCTTGTAAACTCATTGCACTTCCACATATTTCTATGCGAATAGATATGACTAAACAAGATGAAAACAGAGTAAACACTCGATAGTGTTTCCAAATGATGCTGATATCTGACTCAATGAGTTGCGTCACAGTGACACAATCACTTTTCAGTGAAAAAGACATTGATCTTATCTGTGCCTATAGTGATGACTGAAGCTAACTGTGAGTGTGCTGATAATTGTGACATGTCTAGACAACTGTACAAAACTCTTTTATAGTTTTATACAGTCCAGGCTAAATACTGTGATGGTGACTTACTGAAATTGAATATATTTCTTACACAACCCAGCCAAGTCTCAGTATTAGAATAAGTGCTTCAAAGTGCATTTTACGGCAAGAATTTCTTTTCTGTCTAGACATCACTACTGATGTGTGGAATGAAGTGAAAATCTGTACATGTAGACTTAAGCATGTAATAACAGGTTTGTGTTTTTTGGGCTTGCAGGCAATCAGGACAAGTACAAGGACCTACAGTGCTCAGTTTGATCTGATGAAAGATGTTAGAGTGAGAGTGTACGCCCTGCTGTCTGGGCCCTGCACCAACAACACTATGATCAAGAGCACAAACTACACTGAACTCATCCAGAAACCTCCCAGCACAGGTCAGTGCTCCAGTGCTTATAAGGTGTGCGATTAGAGAAAAGAAGTATTAGTAAGATCATTGATTTGACCTTTCCCCCCCCCCATGTATAGGTGTTATGGGTACTGAAGTCCTGGATTTTAAATGTGTGTTCCATAACATGGAGTACACAGAGTGCAAGTGGAAAAGAAGTGAAAAGATGCCAGCCAACTCCCAGCAAAAGCTATATTACTGGTATGTCACATGTCCCACAAAGAAGAGACCACATGACCAGAGCTTAGTTGGCTCATGACATTGGTCCAGAATAAAATACCTCTACTACTCATTTGAAAGAGATATTAATTTTTACTATAATATGAACTATAATCAGTTTGTATCACTTCTTCTTGAGAGACACACAAGTCAGATTTTACACTTACTCAGATATTTGAAGAAATACCTGTAATCATTAAGGAGACTCCTATCAGCTGGTTAACTATATTTTTAAAAAGGCAGGAAAACAAAATACTATGTAATAACTAAATTAATCATAAAACTTTTTTTCTTTTTAACATAAGCTGTTTTCATCAATTTAAATAGCTTCAGTGTAATGATGAAGCCTACATTTCTAAAGAAAAGCCTACAAAGAGCTCATGTGGTGAGAGAAAACAAGCCATTTGTCTTATTCAACAGAATAGCTGACAAAACTGGATAATTTTTTTAATCTGAATCTTTTGATGAGAATAAATCTTGTTAAGGCATGTACCCACGCAATTATCTGGAAAACACCTGCAACTGAAACCTTTGGAAAGAGTCTCAGAAATCTTCATGCTGAAATGCATCAGTGATTCTTTTACTTTTACTTTTTTTATCAGGAGAATTTCCTGTGTTGTATTACACATGTCTTATACTGATTAAGATTTGACTTTGTTATAGTCTGTAAGGTAGAGTGTAAATATAGAAGATTATCAGATCTGTCTCTTTCACAGGCATAAAGAACTGGAGGAGGCTGTGGAATGCCCAGAGTACATCATATCATGTGGCATCAGGAGTGGCTGCAAATTCGCAAATGAATTACTCCCTTTATTCACTGATATCAACTTCTGTGTAAGTGGATCCTCCCCTCAAGGGCCACTCAAACCAACATTCGTCTCCCTGCAAATCCAAAACCATGGTAAGTACACATTTGCCTTCTGGAGAAGTACATCCTTAACATGTTCTCTGACTACTCAGCAATTCCTGCTCATGTTTTGACTCATTACTTGTTCAACTTTGATCTGACCGGTATCTGCAAGATCTGTTTGCCACTTTGCATGCGATCACTATCATTGATTTGTTCTTCCTTCTTAATGCATTTATGCAGTGAAATGTGCAGCCACAGAAAAACTGCATCTACAAACAGGTCCAGACACAATGCTAGAGCTACGCTGGGAACATCCTGATGGGAGGATTTCTGGCCAGTGTCTAGAGTATGAGGTGGAACACAATCAAGAGGGACCTGATGGAAAGGAATTATCGGTATGGTTTACATATGTACTTTGAGCTTTTATATATATATATGTATATATATATATATATATACATGAGCTTTTTTCCCCCAGAAACGTTGCTGTGCAATGAGTCTTTAGCTTTTGTTTGAATGGGCTTAAAGAGATGTAACATGGTGCTTCATTCGCACTCACCCAAATCAGACAGGGATCCAACACTCCACTTTAAGAATCATTAAAATATCGCAACATGATCGTTATTAAAGTGACAACCTAGACAAAAGACAGATTGCAGAGAAAACAGATTTGTATTTATGGTGTTTTTCTTTGCTGTACTTGTAGACCCTCCTCTTTACTTGTTTGTTTTAGCTATATACATTTTATTGAACATGTGACCACAATGGTTTTTGTTCAGTATTCTATTATCTTTTCTCTCTTTTATTTTACCCCAACTAACCTATTACAGGAAGGTGTGCCTTAACATCGTTTTAGGCCCTGTGGCTATGTACAGCTAATAACAACTGCTAATGATTTGTTTTTTTATTTTTATTTTGTGGACCTTCAAAAGACTGGAATCTATTACAGTCTGTGGTTTTGCTTCAGTATGCAATTATTAAAAAAATCTTATAGTGAAAGATCAATAAATGAATGAGGGATGTGTGTGTTAGTAATGACACATTTATTAACAAGAAAACTAAATAAAAAGTTCAAATTTTAAAACTAATGCCTCATGGCCATGAGCCAGTACAGATGTCTGAAGTACAAAGCAACATGGATTTCAGAATTTTTTGAGATGCAGTTGAATGCTTTGGTGCTTGACAAAGAAATATAGATGCACAATCTATCTTTAAGTGTTAGAGTATCTCTCAAGCTCAGAGGAGAGCGACCTCAAGAGAGCGAACAGTGTGAGCAGCTCCACGGACTGAAAATCAGCTTGTCTGAATGTGTGGGAATCACTGATTTTGCATCATGAGTAATGTGCATGATTAAAAGGCTTCTCTACGTGCAGCAGAGCATTTTCTTTTAAAAAAGTTTTAACCTTGTGTCTCGTGAGAATTTTGGTGGATCAGAGGCTCAGGGATTAAGCCCTGGTACAAGCCCAGGCCCCTGCATTAAAGTGCCAGGACTTACAGGTAGTGTAAAGTAGATTTCTCAGGTCAAAAACAGTTGGCTAATACTGTTAAAAAGTGCACTTATGAGTGAGCTGAACTGTCATAAAGCCAAACTAAAGAAAACTAAAGCTTGATATTTATTCTTTGTAATGTGAAAAGGGTTAATAAAAGAAACCTACAAAGAGTCATTTTATTCAGTCTTACTTTAGAAAACTGTGCTGATTAATGCATTAACTCTAATGTTATATCATAGCAATTATCTACTTGTCTTTTTGACTGACAGAAAAACTCTGTGGGAATAGGAGAGACAAGCCTGACTCTGCATAACATTGACAGCAAAAAGAGACACTGCTTCAGGGTCCGGTCCAAGCTGAATAAGTACTGTGCAAGCACAAGCTACTGGAGTGAATGGAGTCATCCAATATGTCAACCAGGTAAGAATATTTTACAAAAAAACATCTTATTTTCTGGCTCTTTGTAATACTGGACGCTTTCAGCTAATCAGGAAAAATTACATAATTTCTTGATTTGACAAAAAAAAAAAAAAAAGCTTATTTGTAGCCTTTATTGTGTGATCAGTTGCTAATTGATGTTGTAGATGACTGCACACATAGGTAAATGTCACTCTTGGTTTTGTAACGCAATAGGAAAGCTTGTTTAGTCTTGATCATAATTAAACCTACCAAAGAATGTTCCAAAGAGGTATGGGTGCATTTTTTAAGTGCTGTACCGGCTGGATTAAAAAAAGAGCTTCATCAATGTGCTTCATCTTATTTTGGAAAGAACAAAGAAAACAAAAGTATGTATGTCTTTAGACAACCCCAAAAAGACGGGTATGAACCTGATAAGTTATACAAAATTACAAAGAATAGTCTTTTCTATAACACACCAAACAATGTGTTAGAGATAATAGGAACCTTTTGTGATTGCATTTTTATTGTTGTTTTATAGCTAGAGAAATTAGATAGGCTAAAACTTTTTCTAAATAATGCCAAGATGTAAATGAACACATAACCAACGTGAGATTCATAGCTTTTTGTTGGAATGACTAATAATAGTCTTTCATATTGGATAAGGAGAGGCCAATAGAAGGCTTTGGATGAGAAAGAGTGGAAAAAACTGACTGTTACATGAGACTTTCACAAGTGGGGTCCTCCAGCACATTATGTCACCACAGTTTTGTTTAGTTTTTACAGTTTCATTATTTTCCAGTGCACACGTGTTACATGATCTGAAGCTGCCCAGTTATAAAGCTTGGCTCTGGCCAAGCACTCCTTATAGTTAGCTTTCACACTGGTTTCTCCCAACCAGTTTGCTGTGGGCTCTCTTTCTTCACTGCCTCCTCCAGGCCCCAGCACGCTACTGAAATAGGGAGAGCGAGGGATTAGTCCATGTGTTACAGGTGTGTCATTCACCTCACATGATGCTGCTTCCTGAACCAACCACCCCTGCCTCTCCTATCTGCAGCTGAGCAAGGACCACACCCCACCACCACACTGAGCATGAGATGTTTTTGTAACTGAGATGAGATGATTATGAAACTGCTACACATAAAGTCTAGATATTTAAAAACACACGAGAGAGCGAGATCAAAGATAGTACGAAATGGATTTGTGGAATTAATTAATTTTAATAACAAAAAGCATGTGGCTCCATAGTGTATTGGTTTACACATTTGCTTGGCAAGTGAACGGTTGCTGGTTTGATTCCAGCTGGTGATATAAATCCCCTTTGGGGTTGTGTCAGGAAGGGCATCTGGTGTAAAACTCTGTCAAATCAAACATGCAGAGCTACCAGCTGTAGTGACCCCTTGTGATAACATGAGCACGACAGCCAATATCTGAAACAGAACAACTGTTATTGTCTTTCTTGGCTTTTGTAAGAAATTAATTGAAGTTACCTTTAATTAGAAGTGAGACTGTAGGTGAAATTTGAATACCTAAGTAAATAAAACCATGGATTTGTACTGAAACTAAAAGGTGAGGATGATTAGGGTTTGTCTTAAAGTGGCACATGTGTTCATTTTGACCAGTATATTTTATAACCAGAGAAGGGGCTCAACTTGTCAGGGAGATTCAGAACATGTGACTCAGAATTACTTGAGCTACTTCTGAGAGGTACAATAAAACATAATCTGCATAAAGGGAAACATGAAACAATGCCCTTCTATGTATTATGGAGGGCTGTTTTGGTTTCCCTTAACACTTTGGTTAATTGTCCTAAAAAGAAAGCAAGCAGACACACAAGAGGTGAACCAGGGTGACTAGCATGAACATCTGCAGAAGGAGGGCCATAAAGTGGCAGAAAACGGATCCAACAGATTGTCGACCTGTTCAGAATTTTTGGTTATATGTAGTTATTTTGTTACAGTAATGTTGTTCTATTATATGCAATTATATTTTGACAAAATAACTTATTTGCAGAAATGTAATTATAGCTTGCAATAAAATAGTGGGTTTAAAGTCCTAAATAAATTCCTAAATATTGCATTTAAGTTCTTATTCCTGTGATCTGTTCGAAGTGTATTTCCTGTGAGTGAAGGATTTACAAACTAAGCTGTAAAGCATCTCTTTTGTTAGTAAGAAGTCCTCATAACCCCTAATGTATCTTCATGGATTCAAGCTGGAAGACCATGATATCATCAAGAAATAGTAAGTTTTAAGCTTATCATGTATTATTGTATCTCATTCAAGCATGTAATTCATTTCTTATTTATGTCACTACAACCAATGTAGCTGAATAGCAAAACAGTTCAGACATCATAATTCAAGCAAACAAAATTAAAAATATATGATCATTTTCTGAATTGTCCTTTGTCTTACTTTTTAAAGATGTAGACGCTGCCATAATATGTTCCCCTGGAGGAAAAGCTGAAGGATCATTTCTGTTTGGGCTGGATACGATGTTGTACAACATATTGGACAACTGAAGATGAGAAAAAAAATACTGTATGCATTAATGTTAGTGAGTGTCACAAAAGGGTTAAAGCCTCGAAAAAGGATGTATTTTTTGAACCTCTCTAGTTGGGCTCTCTAATCTAATCCAATGGAACAATGCTGTCGCATAATACTGCAGTTATTTAAAGTAGCACAGTGACTGAGACATATGAGAAAATCTTCCATGAAAATCATACCATATTATATATCTACATTTCATTCTGGTGTCTACCTCTTTTTTGATTAAGAGACATTTTAGTCACTTTTGGTACTCTGAATGTACAGACTTGACATGTCAGCATCGCATTGGCTTATTTATGGAGGCTGTAAATGAAATATAGCATCTAAGTTGTAACCTACTTTTTCTACATGTGAAGGGCACTTTAAGGCCACAGCACTGATGCACATTGTGGAGGAACAACAGTACCCCAAAGGTTCTATACAGTAAATGGTCACTAAGTCATGTCTAGTTTATCCATGATAAATGAGCCTTCAATTATCCTGTCTTTTCTTTTTCTTTTTCTTTTTTTTTTAAATTTCAACAGCTACAGAGAAAATTAAAGCTATTTGTTCAACCTGTGATTGTAATCAAGTATCTGTTATATATCTCAATTGTCCTATGAAGTTTAACAGAATAAATGTTTTTATTGGTGTGCTGGTATGAGACTCTTTCATTGAGTTGGTTGGTTCAGACAGTGACCCACAAGGACATTAGACATTCTGCTATACTACTACTACTACTACTACTACTACTGATAATACTAATAATGATAATAATAATAATAATAATGATGATAATAATAATGATTTTTCGAACAGAAAATTCCATCAATCCATTTTTTCCCACTTATCCAGGAGCCTATCCCAGCTGTCATAGGACAAAAGGCAGGGTACACCCTGGACAGGTTGCCAGTCCATTGCAAGGCCCAAGAAAAAATTACAAATAGCCGTCTGCAGAACAGTCACTAAATATTTGGACAATGACATGTTTACATTGTTTTGGAGATGTGGTGCAGGGTGCTTGGGTGTATATATATATATATATATATATATATATATATACAGTATATATAGTGCAAGAAGAACGTATTCTGCCTGCAAAATGTGCAAATACAGATCTTATACACTGGACAGTTTGTTCATGCTGCTTTATTTGTAATTATACAGATTTACAAATTTACCTGACTTTCCTTTATAAAGTTTTTTGCTTTTTGTTGAAATCATATTTAAACCGGCTGAGCAGCTGTTCTCTAACCTGATTTCATTTGTGTGTGCTTATTTTTATTTTAGAGGAGAAAGAAGCTGCACCTGACCCAGAATGGGATGCCATACCTGTCTATATCTACATTGCTGTTGCCATTATTGCCACGCTGCTGCTCTCTCTCTGCGTGTGGGCAGTGTTCAGACTGTAAGTGTATTCACATGTACAATAAAGTATATGCACACATACAGATATACAATGAAATAAGAGGCTAAACTGTCCTTCTTATCTTAGGAAGAAACCAAGGCAAGAGAAGAGGGTGGACTCTCTGCTTACATCCCTGTTTACCAGAAATCCCCTTCTTACACCCACAGAGGCCTAAAAAGGCAAGAAAACCTGCACCTTCATCCCTGTCAAAGAGGACCTCAGACAAATATTTTACTGTTGCACTCCTCCTCTCTCACTGTTTAGGTTCTTTAGTTACAAATCAGACAATGAAGCTCTCAAAGATGCCATACCATACAGACAGAAAGATTGTAACCACTGCTAACACATTCCAGAAGATATAACATTTATACTGAAGGTTATAGTTTGTGCATTTTTTTAAATATCTAACATTTACAGAGCCATCATATTATTCCAATATACTATATTTTTGTATTTCTATACAAATGCTTGAACTTACATGAATGATTTCAACTGTCATGTTAACTGGATATGTTATGGTGTTCCAGAAAGTATCCCATAGTTGTTTACTTTTTTGCTGCAACACTTACATACTGATTAAGCAAGCAGAGATTACTTTGGGATTTTGTGTTTGATGTTTTGCAATTTGCCAGATTTCTTGCCAGTTGATTCATTTCATACCGGTTTATTTGAACATTTTTAGTGATATCTGTTTTTTGTTTACCTCATGCCTCAATTCTTGCCAGTCTGCGCAGACAATAAAGACTTTGTTATTTTGTTTAAATGCAGAATATGTGTTTAATACATGTTAAATGGTTTTGTACAGTGTTGTTACTTACACACTTCAAGGAAGTTTTCAGACATCTAAAAAATAATGACATGGAAGAAATGAACATCTTAGTTGTTTTAAATGCCACACATCTTTGCCAGTTTTAACACTTTTGGAGTTGTGAAGTGTAACTAAAAAAGCCTCCAAAACTTTTTTGGCAAGTGTTTTTATGCAACACTTGCCAAACACATTTTATGGTATTAAATCACAGAGTTAGTCCAATGTTGGGAATACTTTTAATGAACTCTGTGCAACATAAAAAAGGACTTTTTGGCTGCCTTTATTTGCCATCCATTTATTCCTAATAACTTAGAAATAACAGAGAAATACACATTTAATTACTGTATGATTTTATAAATGAATGGATCACATATAGTGTTTTGATTTTTGGTTTTTTTTTTAACCAGATTGATGGGTTTTGGGAAGCAATCCAGGATGTATTGTTATAAAATTATTTTATCATGTTATATTTTTTAATCATATTTAAGCTTCTTATAATTGGTTTTCAGTAATTGTGAACTCTTACTGGTTTTCATATTTGCTGATAAACCGTTAATCTTTTATGGAATAATAATGCAAGAATGTGTATTATGCTGTTACTTGGGTTTTCTGAGTGTTTGATGTATTTAATCTTGTTATTTCATTGAGTACATTTTAGATGTGCTTCTAGGTGATAGAAAATTGTAAAGGCCCACAGGGTATCATTAAAACAAAGAATAATGTTAAAGACCTCTTCTTCACATCCCTACATAAAGGCATGGAGTGAAAAAAAGAAAATGATTTTTCGTTTATAGAGGAGAGGGGAGTAACAATTGGGCATATTAGACTATTACTGCTGTACCTATTATTCTGTATAATTAAGAAATAAAAAGCCACACCTTAGAGTTTATACATACTTTATGCATATCTTATTATTTTACTGTATAATGCAAACACAGATTGTATTTCTGCTCATTAACAAATATTACTGTGGTGTGTAGGAGAAAGTTTTAATGTATCATTATGTGCCCTATCTCAAAATAAAGTGTATGACTAAAAGCACTATGAGCTCTGGTTTTCAAATTGTTTACAGACAGTTTATTAATAAGTACTGAGTGAGTATAATGACTCAGTCAAAGAATCTACCTCAGCTAATGGAGTTATGAGTTATTCAGGACAAGGGAGTGACTGCAGCTGAAACTGATAACATCAGTTCAACATCCTGAACCTCGTTCAACTCAACATGCCCCCCCCC
>VUQI01038556.1:0-30434 GCA_015106735.1 Paratilapia polleni | reverse complement strand
GCCTTCAGCTTTCAGGCCCCTCTCCTATGGAACCAGCTCCCAGTTTGGATTCGGGAGACAGACACCCTCTCTACTTTTAAGATTAGACTTAAAACTTTCCTTTTTGATAGAGCTTATAGTTAGGGCTGGATCAGGTGACCCTGAACCATCCCTTAGTTAAGATGCAATAGGCTTAGGCTGCTGGGGGCTTCCCATGATGCACTGAGCACTTCCTCTTCCTCACTTTCTTTCACTCTCCATGTGTTTATACACCACTTGCATTTAATCATTAGCTATTATTAAACTCTGTCTCTCTCCCATAGTGTGTCTTTTGTCCTGTCTCCCTCTGCTCTCTTCTGTTTCTCCTCACCCCCAACCGGTCGCGGCAGATGGCTGCCCCTCCCTGAGCCTGGTTCTGCCGGAGGTTTCTTCCTGTTAAAAGGGAGATTTTCCTTCCCACTGTTGTCAAGTGCTTGCTCATAGGGGGTCGTCTGACTGTTTGGGGTTTTCTGTCTAGTATTGTAGGGTCTTTACCCTAAAATATAAAGCGCCTTGAGGTGACTGTTGTTGTGATTTAGCGCTATATAAATAAAATTGAATTTAACTGATTTGAACACCACATCTTACAGATGTTTACGGAGACACAGAGCCTCCTGTTTGACAAATATAATTGAAACCATGATAAAGCTGGACCAGATATTCCCTGCTAAGGTGCCATCATCAGCAGCTATTAAGAGGTCATTAGTGATTTTGAATTGTGCAGTCTCAGTGCTGTGGCACCTACTGATCCCTGATTGGAACCTCTAAAAAATGTTGTTCCTTTCTAGTACACACAGTAGTTGTTTTGCCATGAATTTGTTTTTCTAAATAGATTTGTGACCTTTCATTAATTACTACACTACTCCACACCAACATAGCAACATGATTGTTCCCAGGCCATCATTTAAACTTTATCTCAGTGAGATTGAAACTAAATCTTCCCCATGATGACTAATTCTCCCCTCATCTGTCAGGTGAAAGCTGAAAGTTTTCTCTTGGAGAGGATCAACAGGGATCTTCTATCTCTGACAGCGCTGCAACATAAAAGAGAGCAGAAGGCCACACTTAGAGTCTGATCTGAAGATGGCAAAATTTAAGGCAGCACAGTAGGACGCTGCATGTGATCGTACAGAGACTGACAGTTTGACATAAATGAGCGGTGGTGCAGCTCTGTCCTGCCTGTGGTTGCATGGTACATTTTACATGCTTGCACCATTGTCCAGGCTACGTGGACTTTTCAGATCTGAAAGCCTTTGTGTCGACAGCAAAACTCACAAATCACCAACACGGATTCCAATAACTGCAACTGAGAGAAATCACATGATGACAAATTTGGGCGCATTCACATAAAGCATCCATTCCCACACCAGAACATTTCAGGGTTTTGTCCAATCATTTCATAAAAAAAAAATGACCTTCTTTGTGTATACAATACAAAAGAAAATGTGACTCACTTCCCACTTCACCCAAATCACAGAGCTCACGATCTATTTTGCTCCTGAGTATTTCTGCATCTGTCAGGCTGAACAGTCAAAGGAAGAACACCAGTTCAACTAAAGATCTCTGGCTTATAAACAAGATGTATATGTTACTGTGAAGGCCTATATGTCCTTTATTTTGGTTTCAGCAAGTTAACGTCTCACCTTTTTTCTTCAAGCACAGCAGAAGTTTATTTTTGATGGTTTGAACACTACATTAAATTATTTATGTAGATATGCAGCACAGCAGCCAATCAAATCAGCCTCTTTAAATTTTGAATAAAGCTCTAGAGTTTTGTGATGCCATGGAGACTGTGGAGATTTGTTCACACAGTGAGTGCAAAGTGATGTTAGGAGTGAACATCAGTTCCCTGGTGAATGTTGTTTGGTTGTTAACAGGCTGAGACAAGCTGGGAAATCAGACTTTTGTCAGTCAAACATTAGCATATTTGTTCCTGTCTTTACTGACCAATAAAGCCGGACTACCATGAAGTGCAAATTATGAAATACCTGATATCTCTCATCACTATGCAACTTACCTGCTACCTTACTTGTTTGTCAATCCCCATAGACTCTCCAGTTAAATGCCCAAATTAACAACATTATAAGCATGTTTAAAGCCTCTGTGGACCGCCAGTGACTTTAAATATTTGAATATTTTCTCTAATAAAATTATCATTAAATATGACTTTCTTTCTAAAACTATGTTCCTATAATAACCAATAGGATATCAGTGCTGTGTGAAATGATTTTCCTGCTGCTAAATTCTATGTTTTTGTAGTATCTCAGTTTTTCAGTGTCTTTCCAGCTACAGACAACAAGTTGCAACCATTTCTATCAAACTGTGCTTGGATAATTTTAATGAAAATGGTTGTAACTCGTGGGCTATGTTTGGACAGTTGTGTCGTTTGTGTTTTTGCAACAAGTTCAAATCAATTCATATCTTTCCAACTATACCAAAGTCAGAAACTCCCCTGTTACACTCATGTGAAGAGTCGTACACATGGTTCGACTCGCCATCATTAATCTCAAGTGTTTTTAAAGTCTCACTCTTTATGGTGTCTTTGCAGTAAGGACAGCTGAAATGGTCAAACAACAGCTGAGACAGCAGCTAATTCATTCATTGTGCATCCAGCTGCTGTGTCTGCGCAGAGATTAGCTGCACTCACCCCTCGAATCGGGTTGTGGGTTGCCAGGTTACACTGACAGATGGATACAAACTGTATTTAGTGTGTGGACTGTGTTTCATAGATGATCTGGCAACATGAAACAAACACACAAAACTTAAGAATCGTGTATGCCAGTAATTCAAAGTAAAGTTTGAGAGTCCTGCAAATTCTGGGAGAAAACGGGAGGCAGCTGGTGGATGGTCTTAAAATACAGGAGAAACCCAGGAAAAACTGGAGTGTTATGGCTGACAGCAGTAACTTAACCACCTCTGTCAGCATGAACTTCACAGTGGCTGTGAAAATGAGGCGTTGTTATCGGACCTATATCACAGACAGGTTTCCTAAAGAGGAAGTCTCGGCCAGTAGGAAGAGTATCACTCCCCCTCCAGTTTAAGCCTCTATGGTTATTTAACTATGAGCACACAGAATGATGTCATGTAGGTGATTTTTGACTTTTGGGGACAGATCATTATGTCCACTGTCAAAATTCTTGGGTGGTGAGTTGTACAGTGAACTGGTGCAGTTCTGGTTTGCTTGTGTTAAATTTTGAAAGAATACAGGCTGAGTATCTGAATTTTTTTTAGCTTTACGGCCTAATTTGACACTGAATTGCAGTGACTGACATTCTCATAATCAAACCCAGTATGGTGGACCAGTTTTACCAAGCTTACCAACGTTTGACACTTGTTTTCTCTTGTTGCATGCTAACCGTGATTTTGTGCTGAGAATGACGAATGTCTGCATTCTGCAGAGTTTTGCACTTTGAGACTGAAAACTGAGTCAAAGCATCACAAACAGCAGCGAGAGAAACAGAGAGAGAGAGAGACGGATAGATGAAGGGGGGAGAGAGAGAGATCAGTCTGTGTTACTGTCAAAGTGCAGTGGAGCGCGACACACTTCTCCAGGGTACAGCGCATCACTCTCTGACTGCTCTGTGTGTCAGTGTGTGTGTGTGTCTCTGGGAAGCAGGTTTCCACATGTATGAACCTGTATGTTTATGTGTGCATGTCTTTCTGGGTTTGTGCTTCTGTGTTAATGTCTGATTGCATTGTTCTGTGTGTCAGTCCGTGTGTGTGTGTGAGACCTCAGGCCTTGCACTGTGACAGAGTAAAGACTCCAGTGCTGGTCCAGAGGTTACGGAGGGCTGAATGCTGACCTACATCGTGCCGCCTGTCTGTAATTTCGCTGCATCTTAACTTTCACGTGACGTTATAACACAAGCCTCCACCATTATACGGTAGTTTTGTTATCGCTTGGATTCAGTCGACCTAATGACTGACTGTCCTTCGGGGCGTGAGCTGTCCTTTTATGTCAGAATGGTGACATGCTTGAGTTTTAGATTTTGGGTCCTTTCTATTCCTGAGCTTTCTTACTTCATGTGAAAGATAAGCCACTTCTCAAAAAATGTTTTTTAACTGCATATTTAAATGAAATGATTTTATTTGTTGTATAACAAAGGAAAACCTTTAAATGATACATTCTCTTCATAAGTTTATTTATTTTTTGAGGACTAGTTGCATAAAATGTCACCCTACATTTCTCCTTCCAAAATGAGCCCTACAGAATATTTACTGAGTAGATGTTTTCTCATTTTGATCTCAAATCTTCCCAGTCTGGAGTCTCAGTGTTTGCCATGTGTATCTGGTACAGCTGGCCTTATTTGTATGTGAGTCACTCAGCAGAAATCTTGCTCTATTTTTCAGTGAACTCTTCCACTCGTTCAGTTTGATTTCAGGTCTATTGAATGCTCTGTCATTCTGTGTTTCACATCTACCACTTATTCATTTAGGGAAGGATTTAGGGGATTACAGTATTACACATTTTATAGGTATGTATTATAGCATTCGATAATTTAAAAAAATAGAGGCAGATCTTCTTGTTTTTTACTCTGTGAATTCAGTTCAGTTTTATTTATATAGCGACAGTCATCTCAAGGGGCCTTATATTATAAGGTAGAGACTCCACACTATTGGTGTAAGGACTTGGTAAGCAGAGGAGCCAAATGCAGGACACCGGAGGCAAAGAGAGTAAAATGCTTCTTTGACCAGTATGAGGTTACACACAGGTCAGTTAGCTAACAGTTCCAGCAAGGAGCAGGCAAAAGATAAAAACCAAAAACACTCCAAAAAGGTCATGCACAAGCAGATCATCAGGAACACAAAGAACACTTGAAACACTGTGGAACTGCTGGAAAACTTGACTACAAAAAGACGAGACTATTGGGCAAAGGAACAAATGAAAGCAGGGGAGTATATATACAGCAGTGAGTGATTGGCTGATTGGGAACAGGTGTGACTAACTAAACAAGGTGATACTAATGGGAACAGGGCAGAAAATCACAAAGGAGGGGAAGAGAAAAGACTGACAGAAATACACAAGAACCAAAGACTACAAAATAAAACAGGAAATAACTTAAATCTGAACGTAACAATCCAAAGCCACGACAATCAGAGAGAGAACCCCAACAATCAGACTGTCCCCTGTGAACAGGCAGCTGGTGATGGTGGGGAGGAAGAACTTTTTTTTAAAAGGAACATCTGCTTCAGCCAGTTAAGGGGAAGGAGAAAAGTTAAGAGCATGCAGGGTTAAGTGTTTTTCTTCTCTGACTTTATGTTTTTTAAATTTAGCTTCTGAGAATTGGCTTGAATCAATCCCCTTTGAGGGATTTGTACACTGTCTACTTTGTATTTATTAACTTTTTGTGTTATATGTGTTTTTATATGTTTTAATGTATGTGTTAAGTGTTAATGAATAAGCATACCAACAATAAACATGCAGAAACACATGCTAAAGGTCTTATCCCAGACAAGCCCCCAGTTCATGCTCACACAGACTTTACTATATATTTTATGATTTATTTTCATTTTTATTTTGTCATTCTTTAATAAAAACAACATGACTGATTTACTAGTGTACAATCCCCTCTTTCCGATTTTCAAAGTTCAGTTGCTGCTAACCAGCTAGTCCCGGCCATTGCTGGCTCGTGTTTCTCTACCGGTAGGCAGATCAGGTCGCTGTTGTGCGAGTCCCCTGAGACTCTCGTCCTGTGGTCGGTGGAGTCCAACTCCAGTGTCATAGACTTGTTCTTCTCTGAAGACACACTGCAAGCTGGAAGCCCACCCTAACCTGAGCTTGCAGCAGTGGGAGAACTGGTTGTCGCTACAGAGCGGACCACTCTTGTAAACTGCATTTCAAGAGGATTATGCTTGAGTCCGTCCATGGGATGAGAAACTGGGTGGAGAGCTGATATTAGCTCTCTTACATTTTTTTTTTTTTTTTAAATGGAGTATATACAAATTTATTTAAGTAAGCGTGGGTGCTCCTTCTTTGGCACACCCTTGTCCCTCCTACTGCCACAAATACAATCTCATTCTGTGGGAAAATCCTGGTGCAACATGAAACATGGAAATCCTTACTTCCCAGCTCCCAAGAACCACCAGTAACAGGATTTTTGCCCTTTACAGATTCATTTAAATAATTTAAGGGGTAGTAGCAAAAGAACAAACAAACAGCAACTAATGCAGTACAACCAACGGTGGGTTGCCTGTCTGGAGCACCAGGGCATTTTCTGTTGGCCTTAGGTTGTTTTTGGCCTGCAGTGAGTGAACTTAAGCAGTGATATTAAAAAAAAAGTAGGAATGACCTGATGGACCTTTCAGAATCCATGCATCAGGCACTGCTCTGTCACTGTAACCTATAGTCTGTATGCTCTAGCCAGAGCATCCACAGTACACAGGTGCATGCCGGAAAAATCTAAATAGTTGTGTAAATGCAGCCTGTCTTTCTTTCTCTTCATGTGTACTTGCATAATGGATGGTTAAAGGAAAGGTGGAATGGAGAGAATAAAAAGAGATGCAATTAATGGCAGAAAAACAGGTGCCAGTCAAGGACCAAGTCAGTCAAAAACAGACACACTTGGTCTGTTTGTATTGTTGTAGCTCATGTTCAGTTTTGTAGAAAGTATATAAATATAGTCATTTAGAAGTCTGAGCTTGAGTTTAGCCCCTTGTTGCCCGAATTTATTTAGTTATATAAAAAAAATAATTATTTGTGTGTTTGCTGTCAAACAGATGCTAAATTAAGTGGAGATTGTTAATTTGAAAATAGCACATACAGTAGATATAAATTTAGGTATGATGCAAATTAGAGACATTAGGCATAATTGGGCATAATAGTAATTAAATAAATTTTATAAAACTCTCAGGTATGTTGATAATTTTATTGATGTTACTATATAAAAAATGATCAAAAATCTCATTGAATTCACAAAAGAAGTTGTTGTTCCTGAGGCACAGGTAAACATTGCACTTTGAACATTTGATTACAGTCTTACAGTTTGGGCGTTTGCAGCATTGTCGTCCACTTTCAACCACTGGCCAGTGACCCACAGCATCTGATCGGACTTCCTGTGTTGGAATAGGCTTAGCTGGACCTCGATGTTTCTTCTTTTGGAACTCCATTTCAACATCAGATGAAGGTCGCCCCCTGTTCTTTGCCTTGCATGTAGAGTGCCTGGGCAATTGATGTTCTAAAAGAAAACAAATCTTTCTGCTTCTTTCTTGGAACACCCAGTGACTCACAGTCATGTCGGTACAACAACCAGCTGTATACAGTGGCCATATCCACAAAATTACACTTTCTTTTTCAACTTTCTGTCCCATCTTTCAACATGGGACAGAAAGTTTCATGGATGGGACTGGAAAAAGTGCTGGCAACTATCACCCCTCTATTGTCAAATCATCTGACTGCTCTTATTTCAACACTGTCTACAACAACCTCTTACACTTCAAATATCCCTCTTCCCTTCTTCTTTATGACGCTTCCCATAAAAAGTTGCTGCATTCATTTAGTTCGACCTAAAAAATAAAGGGCAGAAATTAAATTTATATCCCAGCATGCTGTTATTACAATAACTATAGAAATCATGTAGGAGCAACATTCATCGAAGCATTTGCAATCTATTCACAGGAATTCAAATTTCTACGATATTGCACCTAAATACAATATTGTTTGTATCCATTACTGCCTAACATAAGGAAAACGCCATAAAACAAAATCTGTGAATAACTTACAAAATATTCTTCACATGTAGTTTATTTTGGTATGTGAGCAGTAGAAGCAAACAATAAGTTGGTACGTATTTTTTTTTCAGCACAACTTACCTTAAATTTGGACAATTTCGCTACATAAGCACCCAAAATCCACATGCACCGCCATGCCTGCACTGCCGTTCTATCAACCAGACGCATTTTCCTCTACGAGCACTACATGGTGTGAACAGTGCTCCCAATACAATCCTTGGTATGCATTGAATGCACATCAACTGGCATTGGTGGGATACATACGCCACCTCTGCTGCATTCAGGCCAGAATCATTTTGAAGAGAATTTGCGACAGTCGTCCATAAGGGGTTAGAAGGTTAAAGCTTTGATGTGCTTGATGAGTTTTTGAGTCTGCACCTACAGCCTTAGCAGATCTTAAAAACTCAGTGTTCATACAGGCTTGTCTGATGCAGTAATCTGGATAACTTTCATCCCAGATGAAAATAATGGACAAATCTCAGCCTAATGGGTGTCGCTGTATACCTACTAGATATCTGCTGCAGAGAAATATCAAGTGAATACCACATATAGTATCTTAACAATTTTGTAATTGTTCTTTTTGTACAGTTATGGATACAGACTCTCTCTACCCTCCTTCACATTTATTTTAAGTGTACCTAATTTGCCAGAAAGAGAGAAAACATAGAACTGACTGATAGCACTATTGTTCTTTAAATTTCCTATGCTAGACAGCCAATAATATCATTAAAGTGAATTCTTTTGGCCATGATATTCATTTAGAAAAAATCTGATATCTTGACAGCCCTAAACACAAAGGGTTAGCATGCAAAATGAGCTGTCTGTGTAGCCTAGGATGGAGTCAAAATCATGGCCTAAAAGATTTGTTTCAGTCCACCCCTGAGTACAACCTAAACTTACCTAATCAAATAAAGAAGAACAAAAAGAACAGTCATTAGTATAACTCCTAACTCAGCATAATAGGAGAAAAAATAAAGGATTACACAGAAATGCCACCCACCTCTACCAAACCTGGGCTGTTACATTATTGGGCAGATATCAGTTAACATCCTACACACAAACTGTGGGACTTGTTTGCTTGCTGGCTGGAGGTGGAAAGAGGAGAGCCCACAGAAGCTGGAGGGAAGCCAG
The DNA here is from genome assembly GCA_015106735.1 of Paratilapia polleni. Lineage (NCBI taxonomy): Eukaryota > Metazoa > Chordata > Actinopteri > Cichliformes > Cichlidae > Paratilapia > Paratilapia polleni. The sequence continues at coordinate 21,557 of VUQI01038556.1, read as the reverse complement.
CGTTTAAACTGCAGGCAGTGATTGGACACCAATACACTGTATGTTTATATGACTCAGTTTTTCATCACTCCAGTGGTTTTGTTTGTCTGGTGTATTACAAGCCTTACAGTATGACATGAATACTGCATGTACCATTCTACTGTAATATAAAAAAACACCTGACAGTGTTATAGAGGGTCATGGGTCAGGGGATTTGTATTCAATAAACACTGTAGCACCTCTTTCCATTAAATAACAAACGCAATTACTGAAGGAAATATTCGCTGCTGTTCCACTGCAGACTTTTCTCTCCCACTATCCAACTTATGCAAAATCACTCAATTTTTTATCTTTTTATATAAAGACAGTGTGAATCATATGCCACGTTACGTAACACAATTGTAGTCAGGCATGCCAAACAGTTGGATCAAAAGAAAGGACTGACCTTGTATTGGAGGCCAAACTCCCACTTTGCCTCTGTGTATTTATGCTGCCTCTCTACTTTATCAATACTTCATAAAATACTGGGATGTTTCCCATCAGAAGCAGGGCCTCAGGTGTTTAAACCAACCTGCCACTGGTCCTCTTTTATGAGGCTTCATTTTTGTGAGAAAATAAATATAATGGGCCACAGATGGAACCAAACCGCTGCTATTCACATTCAGTTTTTCTTAAGTTTGCAAAAGCGAATTCTTTAGCATTCCTTGTTTTTTGTCATCAGGCTAAACCTCGTGAACCTGCTCACCACCGACACCGAGAGGAGCTGCACTATGTGGATGAATATGGCCAGCCAGTCACTGTGCAGGTGGAGGGCAAAAGGGGGCATGGCCACAGGAGACGAAGGTCCCGTTGCCCAATTGAGTGCAGCACCCCAACAGAGAGACACTGGGAGGCCCTGAGAGCCATGGGGCTGATGGAGGGAGAGGAAGGCCAGGGAGACGGCTACACTGCAGGGTAGGTACTGCTGGGGGTGAAGGGCTTTGGAGTAGTTTATGACAAAAAGAAAAGGAGTCAGATGTCAGTTTGTTGTATCCTGAAACTGAGAACACAGTTTTAGAGAGTTTTAGTATTTTTATTTGAAGCATTATGTAGCTTTACGTAACAGCCATTATAATGCTGCTACTATAAATTTGAGGTCTTCACAGGTTGCTTTACTTACAAAGAACCAAGATCTGAACTGGTAAACAAGCTAGGTCCACACACTACTCAGTCTTACTGGGACACACTGGGTCTTATTTTACTGGTACTGTCTTAGGATTGTGTGTCAGTACCCTAATAAGTGCATTATAGTATAGTGAGTACATGGTGTATGACAATCAGTGTGGGAGCAAGTGGTGGGGTTCGAGACAAGAGAGAGTTAACTCATGTTAAAGTAAACTAACATAAAGGAAAATGTTTGCACTCTTTGTTGATGTGAAGAAGATGTTAAAGGAAAAGAAGTAACCTGTTCATAAGTTATTCCCTGATAGCTTGTAACCAACTGGCCCCATAATCCTAACCCTGCTATCAATGGAAAGCGCCTGGCCTGGTTTGTCTTCTCCTTCTGTTGGAGTCTGCTTAGAACTTCATTTTGGACTGGGTCTATTTATCCTCTATTTGGATAAAAGTCTACTTGGGTACAGTCCCCCTCAGATTTGGTCTCTTCTTTGTATGTTTTTCATAAATCCATTTTAGGATTACATGAACCTTTGAAAAGGGGTTTAGGAGTGGTAATCACATGGGTCCACTCTTCACTGGGAAGTAGTAGGGAAAAGCATAAAAGAGAGGAAAATGTGTGAAATGTTTGAACAGTGATGAAAAGTTTGTCATCCAGGATACCATGGATGGTAGTCAGGAATTGGGGCACAAATGCTAGATTTTAGTAAAGCACTTTCCAAGGAATACCGAAACATGCTGACACTAGGCCCTTGTGACCTTGTAAATCTCTAAAAATAAGGTGAATCTTTAGGGAATAAGAAAATATTAGGGACAGAGGGAAAATTGCAGAATGTGTAAAGTGGGGTAAATTGTTGGGGGTGGCAGTTAAAATTGAAATTTTGGATTTGTGGTGAAACTTTGAGGGTAGGGTATTGGCCAGGGGTTCACTCTAGATGCAAGGTCAGCAAATAATACTGGGGTAAAATTGTGCACTGGGGAGGTTCAAACCAAAATAAAAATTTCAAAAAGGGGCAAAATATTGATGCCACTGTATAAGTTTGATTTGGGGATTGGGGTAGAAGTTTGAAAAATGTAGTTGGGATTAAATTGTTAGCAATTCAATTCAATTCAATTTTATTTATATAGCGCCAAATCACAACAACAGTCGCCTCAAGGCGCTTTATATTTTAGGGTAAAGACCCTACAATAAAGTGGTTTTAAAAAAGTGAAATGATGTCAACTTTGGAACTGAGACCATATTTTGGGAATAAGATGATTGTAAATTGAGTCAAATGGTTGACAGTAGGACTAAAAGGTGGGACAAGGTTATAATTTTAGAAAAGGTTCAAAGTTTGGAACTGGAGAAGTTAGGCAAAGGCCAGAGAATCTGGGATCAGGATAAAAGAATAAGAACATGTTAAAGTCCAGGATCATAAAGACTTTTAGAAAAGGCTCGGGAGTATCCTGAAGTGTATGGATTGCAGTACCAAAGGAAACCTTCTACTCCTGTTTATATATGATACATCAGAATTAGGGACAATACTTTTTTTTCTCAATGCTTTGGGGGCAAGTTCAATTTGCAAGGTCAGCATAATGCTCCATTGAGTCTGGTTGCTGTCATAAATATTCATGAGTGGATATTCCTGAGGTAGCTGTCAGTGCAAAACATGGTATGATTAGGCATTTACTGTAGGTGACGACTATAAATATTCATAAAGGAATTTACATCAGTTACATCACAGGTTCATGATACCACTTTGCATTCATGAACTTTAAATCGACCTACATCTGGAGGCTGACATTCTCCACCCTATAAATCATCACCTCCTCATAAAACATGATGTGATCTGATCTCTTTCACTACACAGGCCTTATTATGGTCACATGACTGTGTCACCTGACCTATACCCTCCCAATGGTCACATGATGATACCACCTGATGTCTATGCCCCCAATGGCTACCTGCCCAGATCATCAAATGACCAGCACCCAGGCAACAACTACCTGCCCAGTGTCTCCTACAGCTTAGACCACCTGGACAGATTGGACTATCAGGTGATTTGTTCTTGTTTATAATACAGTTTTATTATGAAATTTCACTTGAGTGTGTTCCACTAAAATATCTTATGATACCAGGTGCGATCTAAAAGTTCCAGAAATTGGCCCATAAAAAAACTTGATTTAAAGTTGACTGATCTCCCCTTTAAGGTCTTCTTCCTGCTCATGTCTGGAGGGCTTCCAACACTGCTAGATTTAGATTACTCCCTGGAAGTCCCTTTCTGTTCCTTTGTACTTGTGCCTCTGCAGAGTGTTGGATCTCCTTAAATGTGTCAAAACAGCGACCCCCTTCAACTTGATTTTCATTTTGTGGAAATGGGACTTCCAGAGTGGGAGTCACAGCTTGTCAAAAACACCCCCTAATGAGTGTCTCACTCCCTACAGGATGACCCTATGTCCTGTAGAGACACACTGACTTCTTTTCTCATCTTTGTTTCTATTCCAGGGTCAAGAAATGTTGCACTACCAGCCTAACTCAGAGAGCTGTCTGATTGGCTGTTATGGTGCAGAAGAGGTAGATCTGAAAAATTTCCCCAGACAGGTAGCTGGTTTCAGTGTTTTGTATCAACTCCTTGCCCTCTTCCCACCCCTATTTCTGCCTCTGTTATACTGTTTTTCTAACCAATTTTTTGTTTTTAATTGCACCTTAGTAAATTTTGCTGTTATGCTGATTTGGTTCATATTTTGCTCTTATATGAGTTTTAAATTAATTCAATTCAAATCCATTTTATTTTCTCTGTAGTCGGACTATCGTCTGCCCTGGAGATCTGATCGTCCTCTCAGCTACCTTCCCCTCAGTGAGCTTGACAGCGGGTTAGGCTGTGGCCCCGACAGCCCACACAACCGGGTGGCGCTCTCCGAAGCCGAGACAGATGCCATGTCATCACTGCCTGGACACACCCCTTCCTCTCAAGGATCCTCCTCTTCCTCCGAGTCCCTAATCTCCTCTGAACCCAGCGACTCGGGCTTCCACAGCGTCAGCACCGGGGAGCACAGACGGCTACACAAGATTCATGGAGGCCACACTCACCGGCAAGCTCACCATCTTCGCTCAGGCCACTCCCCTCGAGAGCAGAGAGGACGCTGGGATTTGGAGTCCATCCCTGAGACGACTCCGATGACCCAACCTGGGGCACCACAGGCCTCCCACTGCTCTGTGGGTAATAGCACGACCACAACAGTTCACTTCCACAGAGCTGAGAGGAGTCCCACTTTACCTCGTCACCGTTCACCATCCTCACCATCCATCGGTGAGTAAAATGCAACAAATGAATGGCAAAAATGTCCAGGAACGATCCACTGTCTGTATATTCTGAAGAAAAAAGAGGTATATAATCTCTTTATTTATCTGTACACACCTAGTTTTCCCCTACGTCTGATCTGTCAAAGTTTTGATCTATGGCTTCATTACAGTCCAAACAGAGGTCAGACTCCTTTTGTCACTGGATTTCTTCTTCATCTTATTCCTAGTTTTGTTCAAAAAAGCAATGAAATCCAGCACGACTGCTGTTTTGTCAGTGATATGACAGCTTCCTTTACAGAGCTCTGTTTCTTCTGTTTTCCCAAAACATATCACAAGACAAAGCCAGAGTTTTCAGACTTATACACCCTCCAAAACAAGGAACAACTTCTGGGGCTGAAAATAAAGTCAGTGTCAAAAACTGCAGTTCCTCAAATGACCACTTGAGGCTGGCTCCAAAAGCAAATCGACCTCCATATACTCCCATGTTAAAATGCCCAACTTCACATTAAAAAGTGTGTTAACAGCCTGGTAGAAAAACAGATCTGGTCTCTACGGGTTGATTTCTTACTAAGAGCTACACAATAGGTGATTTTTTTAATAAGGCATCCACTGGATATTGCTAAGGCTTAAAGTTAGAGGCATGACCACTTTGGCTGATAGTGTGCTGGCAGAGGCACCTGTAGCCATTAGCTGTTTGTTGGACCTCACTTTCACTAATCTGAGTCATGGAAAAGGACCTCTTGACAGTGTTTGTGCTGTTAGTGCCTTTTGGAGCATTTTAATGGAATTATATGACAAATAATATGTCCTTCTTTGAGGTGTAGGCCATCCAATAAATCTGTACTTTAGTTTTGGTGAATGAAAGCACTAATTAGCAGGTATCTCTGCCTGTGTACCCATACAATCTATGAACGTATCCCGCTAGTTTAGCATCTCAAATATGAGCACCCTTGGCTCCAAAACAACCAACGTAGCGGTTGGCAAAGTGCTAACATCGGAGAAACCAGAAACCACTCTGTAATGTCAATGTGGCTCAATCCATCTTTAATTTATAAAGTCTATGACTCCAAAGCTTGTTTAGGAAATGCTTTGGTTGTGGGAGAGAAAAATTCCTGAATGCCTTGATGGAGGGCTGTTTTCCACAAAAATGGGGATCGGTCATATCCACACATTGTGTTTATTGTCTGTGTAACCAACCGTGCAATGCATCGTGGTAGTTTTGTCTTGCCTTTCTAGAAACAGGTCATCAAGTCGCCCCCTCCTCTTTCACACAAAGTTAAGTTCTAGACTACTTCATGCAAATCTTCCAGTATGACTCAATGCCTCTGGAGAGAGTTCTGCCACTGTTTGGCTTTCTCACCTCAAAATTTTAAAAAGAAAATTTACAAATGACTCTGCATGTTGGTTTAGGTTTGCAATCCGGGAGGCCTGGATGGCCTGTTCAATCAGGTGCAGCTGAGTGTTTGTGGGATTGTAGGAGAGGAAGATGCCTATCAAGCACCCAGTGATGGGAAGCGGGGCAACCCCTGCCATCCAAAAAAGCCCCTGCAGACACATGCCTAAGGCCCAGTGCCTAACTTACTTCTTTCTTTGTACAGGTTGTCGTACTGAGCCTTGCCAGCGGAGGGCACTATGGTTGGAGCAGCAGCAGCAGGGAGGAGGCAGGACTATAGAGGGTCCAGGCAGGAGTCGAACAATAACAGATTTGAGTGAAGGACAACGACATCGCAGGGCGAGTCACCCCAACATGACAGATCCAAACATAGCCCAGAACAGCCACCCAGATACAACCAGCAACACACTGGGGCCCAGGAGCAGGGCCAGTTATCCCAATAACTGTCACCCTACTAGTCACCTCAGCATAGACAAAACAAGTCTGACCAATCACCAGAACACAATGAGAAACAGCCCAAGCTCAAACCGCAGCAGGGAGGAGGACTTGCTCTCTAAGAGCCCTGGATCCGGCTCCAGTGGCGCATCAGACTGGCGTGGCATTCAGACTCTCGGGAACCGCCCTGGCAAACCCAAAGGTACCTGCACTTCTTTCTACAGCACGCTTGGAGCCCCACAACGTAGCCCTCGCTCACCACCATCTCCTCGCTCCAGACTGTCCAATCAGAAGTCAGTCAGGAATCAGCTGCTCAGGGCCCGAGCTTACCGACTGGCCAGGGAACGCAGCGAGGTCACCACAGACGAGGAGGTGCGAGGAGAGGGAGGCAAACCAGGGGAGGAGGAAGGGGAGGATGTACGGTTGGCGGGGCGATACTGGAGCCGAACGGAAAGGAGACGTCACCTGGCATTGTCACGCCAACACCGGGAGAGGAGAGGAGGAGGGGAGGAGCAAACTGGGGGCATTCAGGGTTTGCTGTCGTCTCAGACGGTGCTGGAGCTGAGCCACATGAAGCAGAACCGACTGAGGAACAGCAAGCTGCTTGATGATTGGACAACAGTGGAGGAGCTGCTGACTCATGGAACCCGAGTAGAGAGCGACAATCAACTATGTCCAAGCCCCCTGCTGTCAGTCACTACTGTCTGATGGGAAAGCAGTTCTACATCACTTACTGATCATACTGATTGAAACCTCCAATGTCACTCAGAACCGGATTCATTAAATTTGTGTGGTGGAAACAACAAACTTATTTGTCACCCATCTCTTTTTTACACGTATAAATTACATTATTTTAAAAACATTTGAAAGCAAAACGTGTGTATCATGGACACAATCAGTTTGCAACATTTTAAGACAAAACACAATTTAAAACTCGAGCTGCCGCTGTTCACAAAACGACATTTAAAGTTAATTGCTAAAACTATATATTTCAATAATCAGTTTGCCAAGATACACTGCAATAAAAGAACCATATATGTTTGGCGGTTGGATACTGCCACTCAAACTCACTCTCAAGTTTCTTGCTAGCTTAGCTAGCTGGTGATAGGATGGAAGGTAAATTGGAAAGATTTCCATGTTTACTACTTTCGGGCATTGACACCACCGCGCAGGTCAAGATGTCCAATGCTACAAGAAGCCAGCTGTCTGTCTTTTTGTGGCTCATCCTTCTCAATCACTACTGGAGTGTTCGGCAATTCTTAGGGCCAGTTAAGGTTAAAAAAGACTTAAGGTCCCTCCATGGCACTGTGTTGGTAGTCTGTTGGTGCTACGCAGAGTTTAGTAAACCATCGTCTACATGTAGCTGTTTGCTGCCACTCGTGAGGCAACGTTGAAACTAATAATTTGGGCTACTCTTTATGTTTCTGCTGCTGCTGGTCCTTTAACATAGTGGCCACTGTGGATGGAATAGAAGTCATGATATCCAAAGAAGTTCTTTGCAGTGACATGAAACAGGTTGTTGAAAAATATGAAAAGTGTTCACTGCAAGTATTGTTTCTGTTTCTCGTCTGTGCTTTTTTGATCTTTGTTATTTTGTTGTGCTTCTTCCTATTTGTGGCAGAGTCACCGGTGCACCGTGATCTGCCACAAGAGCTTCTCTGTAGACTCTGTGTTTGTTGGATTCCCACAATCCCTTTCTCTGCATAGCCAAAAGGGCTGCGCAACCAGACACCAACACAGTTCCCAAGTCCCACCTAAGTCCCAAGTGAGTCTGGGGACAAGGAGAAAGAACTCTTTAAAGTCAGGAAAAAGAAAAAAGAAAAACTCAAATATTCTCTGAGATTATAAATTCAAACATCTGGGCTAAAAGAAAAGTTGGCGTTGACTGTCAGTGGGTTTAGCTTATATTAACGTCTCTTTCTCTTGTGGTCATAAAGTTTGGACAAGCAAGACATAACATTTCCATCACACTGAGGAAGCAGGTAAAGCATAATCTGAGCTGTAATTCCAAAACAGTTCTTCACTTCTTAACATCCAAATGGTTTCTGGTGGCCCATTTAGAGTTTCATTTAGAGTAAGATTTAGAGTAAGAGTTTCATTGTGCTTTATCCTGATGCTAAACAAGCACATTTCAGAAACTAGAAAAAAACAGTAACCTACCCCTAACTCTAAATGGGTCGATAGTGTCCCGGTGGATGTTAAGAGGTTACATTGGACTCCCACCACACTCTTAGTGAATCTGGATCTCAGCTCTGTTATTTATCATCTGATAGCAAGTTCTGACTCATTTCCTGATGCGTCAGAGCTCTTCAAATGCATCTGGAATTATAAAAACAACAGAAGAGCAGAAAAATGTGGTCAAAGACAAAACTGAGGCTCAGAGGGAGAAAAGAAACTATCTGCAGAAACAGTTGAAATGAACAGAAATCATGATGATCATTCCAACCCTGGAGTAAGTAATTTTACCTGAGCTGAGTTTCACCAACAAAACCATCTGAAAAGACCCTCTAATCCCACGCTTGCTAAACTAATGACTTTCTGCAGGTTTGCATGTGTAAAAGGACACTAAAGAGCTGCATGAGCTTCAAACTTTAACAGACTCACTTGATGAGCTGGTCAGATCCTTCACACACCAGACCGCCTGTGACCGGCATCAAATATCGCACCACTGGATGTGTTGCCTTGTGGAAACGTGTCTCTACTCCTTTTCTAGTTGACTGCCTTTGTTTCTGTGCCATAAAATGTCAAAGGCGACTCTGTGAAACCACTCGCTCTAAGCTTGTTAGAGGATTTCTGCACCTTTATGATCAAACAGCCTCTAAATCCTCTAAGATGATGTTTCAACACACTGTTGTTCTTTTTTTAGTCACCACTTTCACTGGTGTATCCTGGGTGGTTTACCATTTTAATCTCCACGCACTCCCACAGACTTGGAGTGTAAATAAATGCGGCACCATCGAGAGGCCTCACATGTCTCCATGCAGCACTGTGTTCAGCTAAATCTCTACTTCGCACACTTCTCACATTTGGTTCTACTGTCCCAATCATTCCTCTATAAATTGTTGTTGAAAATTCGTCTGCAAGTCTTTTGATAATCAAATAATACTTTAAATGATTCTTGAAGGAAAAATGCAGAAAATATGCTGGTTTCAGGGTCTCACATGTCGGATTTGTTCATTTTCTTTTGGGCTAAGCCCCACCTCTAGTAAGATTTTCATGCAAATCCATCCAGAATTTTTTAGTAATCCTAACATACAAACTGAACTAGTCACACAACGTTAAATAAAAAACATTCCACCCCCAAAAAAAAGAAAACATACCACAATAGGAGCAGCACCATCATCTCTCCATACCCAGTCCTGTTCGAATGGTGTTTCACACCGGCTTTAGCTGGCTATCCCTGACCGGCCAAACATCCGCAGTACTATTGTATCATCACGATTCTGACTTAGAGGTGTTCAGTCCTAATCCCTTAGATACCTTTGCACAACTGGTTCCTCAGCCAAGCACTTAGAGTAAATGTCTGAACCTGTGGCTCTTCATATGGATTTTTATTACTTCTGCAAAAACACATACCCTTAACTCAGCTGTCTCATGAGAGGCAAACCATAGCTGACACTCCAACACGTGGTTCAATCTTAAGAAGACATGAAAAAGCCCCGCTGTAAAGGAAGGGGTCCTATTATATGATAATTAACTAAATATTTAGCGAGTATTTTCAGTTGTGGTTGATGAAGCAAGGATATGATGGTCTTTTGGGTTTTTTTGAAATTTTATAACTTAACTAAAGTTCAATAAATATCATCAGTTTAATAAACAGAAAAAAAGTATTATATATGTTTATTATGAGGCAAAGAAAAGTAACAAATCCACACACTATAGAGGCCAGAACCTACAGATGATTGAGAATTTTACTTAAACAATGATTAAGATTTTAATTCAGGTAAACTGTGCCAAATATCATGAATCAGAAATCATTATATATTATCTTTACACAAATAGACTGAGAAATAAACACTCACTTTCCTGCTGAGAGTTGTTTTAGCTTAGCTTAGCCTAGCCAATATAAAGACGATAAACAGGAGAAACTGCTATCCTGGCTTTATCCAAATCTAGATAAATTACCTCTAGCAGCAAATCTAAAGCTAATTCCTCTTACAAAAACTAAAGTGTAAAAGATAAAAAACCTGTGATTGCACAGGGACTGTGTCCGATTAGCCAGGTTACCCATTTCCCCTCATTTCTAGCACAGCACAGAGGGGGGCGCTGTTGAGTTAGTTTATAATGAATGGAGCTCTATGGAGGTGTAGCCCAAAAATGTTAATTTCACTGGAGAAAACATTTTCCTCTGGCCAGTTTCCATCATGTTTTTAATAGAAGTCATTCAGCTATCAGATAAAGTTCTATTTTTTACTTATTTTTTTATGGGTTTGGGTTGTGGTAAAAACCTTTCTGTAAGTATTAGTGACGTCACAGCACCATGAGACAACTTTACTGCCATTTTGATTTTAGGCCTGACACAAGCAGTTGCTCCTTAAACACAAATGGAAGTTTCTGTTGTGGTTAAACTACGCTTCCAATGATCATCAAGGGAGTATGTCCTGTTCCTGAGCAATGCATAAGAATTCTAGTATTTTGTAAGTAAAATCAGCTTCACTGTAAAATCAAACAACACAAGTGTTGTTTAATTTCAGCTCTGATATATCGTCTGTATTGTATTACAAACACTAAAATAAAGTGGGCTTTAAGCAGGTCTAAATAATTATTTTAGTTGTTTAGCTCCATTTATATTTTTTCAGAACTGTCTCACAAGCGCCCCCTGCTGCTCCCCTGGCTGACTTGCAGCCAATTTCTGAGCAATAGGAAGTGGAATGGCTCTTCTAGATTGGCTCTGTTTCTGCTCTTTAGGTTTAGTCTAGATAAGCTAAGCTAACTACATCCCAGCGGTAACTTCAAAATTAGTAAACAGACATGAGAGTGCTATCAGTCCAGTCATGCAGGAAGCAAACATCATATTCTTGACAAGCTATTTTACCAATATGTCTCACTTCCTGACATCTGTAAAAACACAACACTGGTGGTACATGAATGAGTAACAGTACATATCACTACATGTCAGCTGTCAGCAGCAAATTCAACCAAACTTGTTGTGCTTTTAATTCTCTAAACAGCTAAATGAGACTTTTGTTTCCAGCGTGTCAGATTATCAGTGATGATATTCAGGTAGAATTTCAGATCAGAGAGAATGACTGAAGGTTTCTGGTATCTTATCACAAGGGCTGTGATAAGCCAATATGACTACAGGCTCCTCTGAAAGAAGCTGAAGGTTTTAACGTTTATCAATGAAATGTTTATCAGGGTTAAATGTTATGATTTAATAATGTGTCATGATGGAAGTGTTTAATGCAATTTTGTTAAATATAAGAAAATGTATGTTTATTTTCATATTTCATTGGGAGATTTGGAGGAAGTGGATCCTGAAGACAGTTTTCAGGTCAAAAAGTTATAATGTCGTGTCAAATAAACATTTGAGGATTTCTTTTTCTAAACAATAATGTGTGTGTGTGTGTGTGTGAGAGAGAGAGAGAGAGAGAGAGAGTGTGTGTGTGAGTGGTCATGTAAGAAAAGAGAATATAAAGTTTGATACTAGCTTGTTGGTAGTGATTAGCCAAAGATATGGGGTAACTTTGGTTTGTGGAAAATCTAGAAGAACTCTCTCTGTACGATGTAAAAGTATATTTTCTAACCATAGTAGTTTTATATATTTGATCCTTTATTTTGCCTTGAGTAGATTACTTCTGCTTTTCACCAACATCCTGCTGTGCTAGTATGTGTAAATACATGTTAGCGTATCATGTGTTGCATAAACAAGCGCTATTACTACAGTGTAAGCCTAGCATGCTAACTCCTGATTAGCACAGAACAAGCGTTTCAATGATTGCCTAAAGTGTCATTTGTGCTAAAGTTGTTGTCCTATATTTGTTATTTTATATTTTTGTTAACAGCCTCTGAGCTTTTACTTGGACAAGAGGCAGAGATAATGATTGAAATTGTTAAGCTAAACCAGAGCCAAATAACTGGATGTGCTTGTGCTTGTTACTGGTCATTATCTTCTGAATTTTAATAACAATAAGAATTGAATTCAAACATGTAAATAATGTGTTAATCATACAGCTTGCTAACTTCCTGTGTTAGCTCGTTTCATGTGTCCATGCCAGTTTGTCCAGAACCTCAGAGGCCGGACAAAAGTCGGTCTCCGAACTTCTTCCAGACCAAAGAAAATTATAAAAAGGGAAATTAAGTTTTGAGGAGATGTCATAACAGTGACTCTTTAAAACTTCTTGAGATTTTGCTAACTCCAGTCAGCTGATCTTTTGCTTGAAAACATGTTCAACATTTACGGAAATTTGCCTTTTCCTTTTTCTTAGAGTTCAGATGAATATCATTTTTAATGTGGGTAGCCTAGCTTAGCACGAAAAGTGAGGGAAACCAAGTCTGGCGCTGTCCAAGATTAAAAAAACAACAATGGAAAAAAAAAGCATCCAATGCCACTGATTTACTTTTGCCTTTACAGTCGTGCATGTTATGACCAGCTTGCATGAAATCGATGGTAACTTCGGCTGCTTCATAGTTTTCACATTCTTGTAGGAAAACCTCTCAGGAGGGTAAAAACAAGCTACTTTACCAGTTTTTTTTTACCATGTTTGTTGGCCAAAATGCCAAACAGTTTGTTCAGTCAGTGAAGTTATGAGTATAGCACCGCATGTAAACACATTCCTCCTAACCTGTACCTCAGTACCTCCTTCTCCAGTCAGAAATGGTGTTTCATATGAAGCTTGTATAGACCCTTTTACAGTTTCTAAACAGTTATGACGTAGGTAAGGATGCGTGTCCATTTTAGAAACAGAAGCGTGGCGGAGTGTAATAGTTTGTCAAGCTACGCAAGGGGATTATCCACGAAAGATCGTGAAAACTACCTGAACAAATGAACCTTGACAACTGGCAGCCGACTTCCAGATCTCTGCAGTATTACCACATGATCCCGTCGGAATTCGGTACAACTTCAGTCCGCTGTTGGTAGAGCAGCGATTCTGACAGCCAAACGCACAACAGCCAACAATAATCCTATCTGAATGGATGGGGTAGCACTTCACTTCCGTTGCCAAATTGTTCGTGCATACTTTTGATGTTGTAGGCAGTTAAAGGGTCTATAGGAAATAACTCTTGGTTAGATATACGTTATATAGTAGTGTTTGGCAAAGCTAAATATTACTGCCTTGACTAAAATTAAAACCCACAGATCAACATTAGTTAACTAGCTAATGTAGGATTTTTGCACTTACCTTTGCTTTGGCAATGAAGAACTTCTTGTCCTGTACATCTCAAACAGAAGGATTATTGAACTATCCAGATCAAAATCACATATTAAGCTTATGTACTATTGTGCACTTTCATCCTATATACACTATATGGATAAAAGTACTGGGCCACCTGCACATTACAGGAGCTGCATGGCCATGGAAACCCATGCCATAAAGCCATAAAGTTTTTGTGCTAAGGTTAATGCCAGAGGAGGTTTGGAACTCTGCAGTTATCGAGTCAGCAGAACACACCATGCACCTCAGCAGTCAGCAACCGGCTCTGTAACTTTACGTGGTCTGACACTTCATTGATGATGATAGGGCACAATCTTAATACTCTTAATAATTTTCCAGATATCTTCCAGATACAAAAACTCCAAGTGGACTATGATGCATATTAGTAAAAAGCAAATATTTCAGGGGATTAAAACTCTTGCTCCTGGTAGCACATTATAAAATCCATACATAAGCAAGGATGCAAAATTAAAATTTGTGGATTTAATGAGGAATTTTTTTCTTGGCGCCATCCATCTGCGCAGTACTACCATGCAGCTTCAGGCAGGTTTCCCGCTGAGGACAGGTTTTTAGTTCAGACACAATGGCGCCAACCTGACCGTGACGGCAAGCTGTGCACAAAAAATAGTTCCATCAATAAGCCATCAGCATGTTAACAGGAGAGCTTTAGAGGTGGCGTTTGACAGACTTCAGGATTGTTAGTAATATCCCTGTTTCAATCTAAAAAAAAAAAAAAAAGGGAAATAAGCAAATTTCCACAAATGTTCAATCGTTTATTTAGTTGCTCTATTGATGAATTCTTTTAAACACTAAATATGCTTTCATCAATACATTTTGAGGTTTGCTGTTAGGAAAAGACACTTCATGTTCTTCAGGTTGTGTGAATCTGTTCATGCATCTCAGCTGATTTTCTGTCAGGACTGTGTGCAATAATCAGAGGCCGTGTTGCCAAACTTCTCACTGCAGTCTGTTGCAGGTCGACTCTAAGTGACTGCATCCTTCTGCACAACTGCACTGTAACGTCTCTTGCTCAGGTCATGTCTGCGTGATGTCACGAAGGGAGTTTATGTGTGTGATGAGCTAATGTTGAAACAGGAAGGGTTGTGTGACTGGTCTGACATGACAGTGTAGATTTTTTTGTATGTCGGTTTGTGTTTTTCATGAACCCTGTGACCTCACAAATGTAACAGAAAATCTGGATCGTAATATCTGTGAGACTGTTGCAGCTGTGAGAGAGATTTCTGATGGACGTTTGATGGATCTCATCACCCAGAACTCGTGTAAAGAAATGTCAGTAAACTGTGAACATTTAAATATGCTTGTTGTGAGTGTGTCTTTTTGTTTAACATGTGAAAAGTAAAAATGTTTTGGAAGTGGCCTTTATTCTCTTGTTGGAGCCAAAGGCATAGACTGTATATATAGATGGACAAAGTGTCATCAGTTCCCAAAACTGTACAAAAGTGGAGCCAAAGTAACGTGGCACTGCACTGTTTACATCTGCGACACCTGCTTACTGCTGTGCAAACTCACGTTGCAAATTGTCGTCCATTTTGGGGATAATTTTGCTTCACTGTACCAGTGTCGATTCATCTTTCTTTATGTAGAGTGTATGGCCAAAGTACGGTAACACAAGCTCCTACATTTACCATAATGCCACTTGATAATCTTTTTATATATATATATAAAATGTTACAGATTCAGATGTTTATAATAAATGTGCCCAAGGTTTCAAATAATGAGGTCAACACATAGACTGTTCATAAAAGATCGATGTAGCTTCCAGCTCTGGAAACTGAATGCAGAAGTGGCTGCATTCCTTCTAATGGCCAGCAGAGGGTGAGTCTTCTAGTTGCGAAAAGACTTCTGGTTGTGTAGATGTCTGTGTGAAACCAGCCTAACTTGGAATCGCCTTGGTGTGACCAACTACACCTGGGTATTTAACATGCAATTACCAAGCAGTGTCCCTTGGTTTGTCAGTCAGATCAGCACCTCATTTGTAACATCCGGTTTCAAAAAGCTAGAATGGCCAAGGTGGAAATGCTTAGCTCAGCAAAGAAGCCCCAGAGACCTACTGTTCAAACCTACTGTTTACAAGGGGCAGCCAATCAGAAAAAAGTAGGCCTGAATGGAGGTGGAAGGGAGCTAAAACGGTTTATTTCACACAGAGGATCAACTGAACGGCTGCACCAAGGCCTGACATAAGATAAAGAAATTATTTTTTAAATGTGAATCATGCAAAGCTACAATTTTAGAGTCCAAGGATACAAATAAGGAGCTGAAACCGACCACAACAGGCCCCTTTAAATTGCATTAGTCCAATGAAACACTTTCTGTACCAAAAGACAGTTATTTGCAGGAAACCCAGGAGCTCTGCTTCACAGAATCACAGGTGTTACTGAGATTTGTTTCATTTTCCTTTGCATTCGTTGTGTGCAAGAAAAAAAAACTGTTTCATTATGAGCTGCCAACAGTGACTGAGCACTCCAAGTTTGGATGTGACACTTTCCACTGACGGCCATGTTGCCGCTTTATTCGTGCTCCGTGACCGTTGCTATAGCAACTGGTGTTTCTACGGCAGCTGATCTCTCAGCTCGTGGCCCTGTCACCATGGTGATGTTTTGTGCAGGGCTGATTTACAGCTTACAGTCGTCAGCTGTGCAGAGAAAAGCAGCAGTGAGCCACCTGGACAGCATCTGAGAGCAGCTCTGTTTCCTGTATGTTCAACACCGTCCGACTGCTTCACCCCCACACAGCTGCCACACTCGCTCTAAACTGCCTGTGATTTATTTTGCAGTATGTCAACTCCTCCATCAGAGGACCTGAGGAATCTCAAAGTCAGCTGCGTCATCATGACAAAATGGGCTGAAGGAGGGCGACCTCTGCTGGCCACCAAGAGACATTACTGCTGTGTTCCTAAAGAAACAAAAAGTAATCATTGAAGGGGACCTGTTCTGCTCATTTCCAGCTCCATTTATTCATTCTTGGCCTCTAACCAAGGAGCTTTGCATGATTCACAGAAAACAATCCTTATTTACCTTATACTGAGCCTTAGTGCATCCCTTCGGTTCATCTGCTGCAAACGAAACATTTTATCTTCTCTCGCTTTGAGACAACTTTCTTCTGATTGGCTACCCCTCACAAACACAAGGTTTGAACAGCAGGTGGGTGGGGTTTTTCTGTGGTCACAGCCATATTGTGTGTCTGAGTGCCATATAAGGGATTTGCCCTCTTTATGACATCATACAGGTCCAACAGTAAACTGTGTGAAACTGAATGTTTAAAGTAGCCTGAAGCCTGAGCTTCTGACTCACACACTGACCTCATTATTTTAAACTTATGTTTAATTTGAACATCCACCATTGGAACAGGAGATATATGAGAGAAAATAAGGAAAAAATAGGATAAAGACACAAGCCCAAGACCACAATAACTGTGACAAATTTGCAGTTAAATTCTGACTGGGAGGTTTTTCTATTTAGGTATAAAGAAACACAGTTTCAGCTTCTGTCATTTCTTCAGTCTGTCGTAAACAAAAATTTCACTTTGTTTGGTTTTTGATTATTAGTGTGAAGAGTGGACATAGAGAGCTTGAAAAATCATTGTGAAATAATAAATGTAATATGTGCTCACAAGTAACATATAATGTATGATTTACTCTTGAAATAAGAGTGTCAGAGGCAGATCTTTATCACTTTGAAATAACTGCTCCCAAAGGGAAATACCTGGTTCTTTAGCCACTAAATGCTCCACTAAGTTCACCAACTAGTCCTAGACCAACATGAGTGTGCTGAGAGTGATCCCAACCAGAACAATAAAATATCAGCCACAGCTCCACTGTGAGCTAAAACCAAGAATAAAACTCTGCTTGTAAAGTTGATTTGAGCTGTAATTCTTTGCCATAACCAAAGACTCCACATTATCTTTATCACATCTCTTTTACTTCCTCTCTCTCTCTGAGTATGTGTCTGTGGACAGGTTTTCCTGCTGTCCTCTCAGGGGCGTGGCTGGTGCACCTGCAGCATTACCTCTGTTTTTCCCTGCGAATCTCATTTTGATCTCTTGTGGGCCAAACACAAGTACACCCACCTCACGTTTCTGGGAACACCCCTACCTGCTCACTGTACTGCTCCTCGCATCTCCTGCCATAGTCTCAGACTGTGGCAGCCAGAAGACCATCCCACAATCTCAGCTAGGAGCCAAGGGTGATCGGGCTTTTTCTGTCTGTTCTTTGGAACAACCGCCCGAGCTCACTATCGTCTTTTAAATCCCTCTTAAAGACATATTTTTAGAAGCCTCCACTTTGAGTTATTTCTGTTGTCTTTTATAATTGTTTTATCATCTCTTCCTAGCAATCATTTTTAATTACTTTATTTGGTTTTAATTTACCTGTTTTCCATCTTTATTCTCTTTATTCCTTGCTGTATTCCCTACCTAATGTTGTTTCATCTTTATCTTTTTCAACATTTTATCAGTTTGTTTCCTGTCTTGTCTTGTGAAGCACTTAACTTTTTTTTGAAAGGTGCTATAAAACTAAAGTTTATTATCATTATTATTATTTACTTTGTGAATGAATTCAATGAACCTGGGCTGCTGTGTCAGTGTTCTGCATTTAAGTCCACCAGTTAAAAAATATACAGCAGGACCCAAACATCTGAGAGCACATTAGAAATATAGATTATAAGACAAATATGGTGCTCAGAGAATCCTGAATTTAAATATGGGAGAATTACTGTGGTAGAAGTATGACTTCCATGTTGAAAAGCTTTTTTTAAACCTTATTTGGGACAAAGTCAGCAAACTTTTTAAGGGGTTTTAAAACCAGATTTGATTGTGTACATGCAGTATTTATGTCCCAGTGACCACTGATATTAGATTCAAATAACACTTGGCATCACTAAGATGGCTGCCAAGTGATGAGAGTGAAGGACTTTGTTAAAAATCAGTGAATAATGAGAAAGTCTGAGGATTTAGAACCATTTAAAAACACAAGACATTCAGATATGTAAAGTCTGCTGTTTCCAGGTCAGAGATTGGAAATCCAACTAGTTCTAATGACTTCATGGACAGACCTCCTGCTTTATGCTTCCTAATATGCTTTAGGAAACATGGTTGCCCCTTTAACACATTTCCTGGAAGGTGCGAGGGTTTAGCCACACCCCTGCATTCAGATGAAACTCGGATTTACTTGACTCATCAGAGGCTTGTTTGACTACATCAACCTGCAGCCATTGACCACCTGTTAACTGTGCCTCACACAAACATTGCTGCCTGTGCAGAACTGTGAGTAACAAACATGAACTGTGTGAATAGTCAGAAGTCAGATTGTTATACTGAGCAAAGAGGGGCTTCCTCGGTGTAAGATCCCAGCTGGACTGAAAGTTTCTGCATCGACTCCATCCTTCAGAGACATGCTCCACCCTCTGTGCCACCTCCCTACAGGTCAACACTTGTTTGTTGTGTGATGTTGCTCTTCTGCCTCCCTGCCTTAGGTAGCGTCCTTCTTTGCAGCTGACTCCAGTCAGCAGTTAGGTCTGCGATATCTTTTTTAAGTTAAACTGTTACTAAAACCTATTATTTTTTTCCACCTCCCTGTCTCCTTTTCACCCCTGGACACTTTTACTGTTACATCCTAAGACCCTCTGAGCTAGCTGGGGAGCTGGTTTACATCTTTGTGAAGGAGGACTCATAATGCAGCAGGATAAGGAGCCCAAAAACACCTCAGCCCCTCTGATCACTTCGGGGTGCCTGTAAGGACTGAAAAAAGCTAAACGTGTTACACGACAAGAAGCTCTTTGGAAATACATTTGGTTACTTGAAAAATGAGTAAAAAGGAGATCAGCCACAGGAACTAACGCCCATTTTAAACAATTTCAGTCTAATTACCTGATAATAAAATATATAAATGGCATCCTAATGTCCTCATATCACTTCTCAAAGCATCAGTTTAGTTTCAGAGTATCTTTATACAAAAAAAGACACATCACAACATATAGTAAAAAATCTTTATTATAATATTATACAACTCCAAAGATGTTTGATATTCGTCTTCACATCTTTTTTACTGTAATAAAGTTGCCACGTTATAGTCACAGCCCTCGTTTTAGTATCTGCAAAGAGGCAAACATAAAGAAAACCAATGGAGTGATCTGCACTTTGTAACAAATGTACTCCATAAAATAAACTTTTTTACAGCTCTATGAAGACGTGCTGCTACAAAGATCAAAAAACTATCCACGGGCTGAAGTGCTGCTGAAGGAAGCGAAATCTGAAGAGTGAACGAGAAGGAAGCCAGGTTCACCCTCAACAGGTGAAGTCGGTCCAAGCTGTTCGCCGGGCATCGTGTCAGCCAGAAAATATTTATGAATATATCTAGAAAAAGCATGCGGCAGGCATCCAAGATGGTGGCAGCAGCGCTACTGTAAGATCTACGGTGTGCGCTCACATTTCCACCGGGACACTACTGATTTCTGCCACATGTTGGCTGCACTTTAATAAAATGGGAGGAAGAGTTGAGGCCTACGGTCTACATGACATATATCACGTCTGACCCATAAGGCCTGAAGGTTTTAAAACTTCATTTTGACAGCTTTTTCAAATACAACAGACACCAAACTGCATTTTCAAGTCCTTAAAAAGAATCTCTGAAGCCACAGAGTAAACCTTTAACCTAAATAACACACTGAAAATTAAAGTTATAACAGACTTTAAGCACAAGGCCACTTGGGAAAGAGGGCCACATTTCATTTTAGACCCAGCTCTTTAATATCTGTAACTGCAGATTTTCACATTTTACTCACTTAACAGCTAAAATGATTGTTTTTACTTTCACAGCAGTGTCCCAAAACCCAAGTGGTGGGAAAATCTTCGCTCATACTGTAAACTGTGCCCCAGGTTATAAAACACACAAATTTCTTCGTGACCTTTTTGTACAAAACTGTGGTGCTCCTGGTGATGGGAGGTTTTAAATCAAATATCCAGTATTTTCTTAACAATTTGACATTTTTTTGCACAGGCTGGTTTTGTAAGACGAAAATAATCACAATGTTGTCTCTGTTATTAACAGACAGCTGGTAGTAAATTTAAGCCTTGTGGGTACAACACGAAGAGCTGCAGAGGCGGAGAGTGGCCACAGGAGAGGAAAATATGTTGCACAGCAAAATGACATTTTGTAGACACAGCATCTAAACCGATCAGCTGTTGTTAGATCAGCAGAGAGAAAGGCGCTCTGTATAATGCCCTGAGGCTTTCAGGCTGCAAAACCTGCAGCCGCCCCACCTGTTTTTCTACGCAGGGATTTCTTTGGTGTTCGTGTGGACATACCCACTGGCATCACATCTAGACACACTGGGTAAACGTCGTTTTTTAACATGTAGGGTTAATGCGGCGAAGAAATATATTTTAACCCAAAACACAATCTCCTCCTGAACCTCACCAAGTCGTTTTTAAGTTAAAAAGAAAACAAAAAGTGCTCCCAAATGGAACATGAGCCATTAAACCATGGTCTCCTGGCCTACAAACTCGTGACTTACTCCACCGCCACGGCTCTATGAAACAGGGATGTGTGCGACTAGTTGACTTGACAGTTGCCCTCATTAGATTTTCAGATCTTCAGATTCTTATTTGTAAAAAAATTGTAAAAGATTTTGAACACCATGTATCATTTTCCTTCCACGTCACAATTACGCACTACTTTGTGTTGGTCTGTCACATAAAATCCCAATAAAATACATTTAAGTTTGTGGTTGTAACGTGACAAAATGTGGAAAAGTTCAAGGGGTATGAAGACTTTTTCAAGGCACTGTATGCGTGCTACGTTATGCATGGCACCAAGTTCCATGCCATTTCAGCAACACTTAAAATACGTTTACGTTATTAAAATTAAAATGTGACTATCAGTTTCAAATGGCTGCTAAATACATACAAACCATTTGTAACG
>VUQI01038555.1:0-12248 GCA_015106735.1 Paratilapia polleni | reverse complement strand
GAATCAAGGTCAGTGGGGATCTGTTGGCAGACACCATCATCTATCCCACCCACCCCCTCCCTTCCACAGACACACACACACACTCAGTGGGTCTGTGTGTATCGTGCCCATCCAGCCATCTAGATGTCCCCACCATGCCTGCCTCAGCTCAGTTAAGCTCGAGCTCAGCTCGGCTCCCTGGATTAATTACTGGGGAACCCACCGCGTCTTTGACCTCCACCGTCGGACTAATTGAAATCTAATTGAATTGGGCTTGTCTAGACTAATGAAGAGCCACCACTGAAACCGCCAATCTTTTAGCTGTAGCTATTGTCCGATAGCCACCCGGCTGCACCGTGCACTGTGCTGCTCAGTTTGCATGGATGGATGAGTACATGGATGGGCGCATGGATAGGTTAACAGACAAACAAATGGTGCATGATGGATTCAAAGCTTGTGTTTAGTAGTTAAATTACTAAGCCAAATTTTATTTAACAAATCAAAATACACTTGATTTGGGTAACCAAAGCAACCAAAAAATACATGAAATAAATATGACATCAATAAATGTCAACAAGGGTGCATTAGCTAAGTTATCTCTGCTTAATGGATCACTTTTAGCCTTTTCACCCATGCAGTGGAGCCCTGAACTTTTAAATCTTACCTGGCAGAGGTGCATGTGAGAATGCAAATGTTTGATGCAGTTAGATTGGACATTTAGCTGGTCTTAAATCAGTCAGCTCCTTAGTACAAAGTCCATGTGATTTCAGATTGCACTAATGTCAGAAAAGAGCACCTAATTTTCTGGTTCATTTACCACTAGTGGCTGAGTGTTATGTGTGCTATCCAGACAGCTCCTTCACCTAAACCGCACAGCAAACACGTGAACAACTGTGTAAAATATCCTCATCTGATTCTCCTGAAACTGTCCTAAGCGCATGTGTGAAAACGGCTTTTGTGATAAAGGCAGAGAAGATAGGTTTTGGGTTACACCCTTATGGCACACAGGAAGAGTTTAGAGGAAGAGTTAATTTACACTTCTGCGCTGAAGTATGTAAGTGGCTGACGCCGTTGCCAGCATGTATACTTGTGCGTGATGTGCCTGCATAGC
This sequence comes from Paratilapia polleni, assembly GCA_015106735.1. Classification (NCBI taxonomy): domain Eukaryota; kingdom Metazoa; phylum Chordata; class Actinopteri; order Cichliformes; family Cichlidae; genus Paratilapia; species Paratilapia polleni. The sequence continues at coordinate 11,158 of VUQI01038555.1, read as the reverse complement.
TCTGCGGTTTCCCCGCCAAAACACTACTTGGCTGTGGGGATTCCCTCTTCAAGTTGATCCGTTCTCCTACAGTTAACTGGAAAAATCACCATTGCAGGCTGCGTCAGTATGACATGTACTTACATTTCTCAGAAGGGTTTGTGGTTACAACGTACCTAAGGCATAAATTTGATGCAGAAGCATAAATCCCACTTTACTCTCCCAGCACTATAGTAATCTGGGTTCTGTCACCAGGTGTGATGCTCTGGGCTGGGCTGCAAGCCTCATGGTCACAGTGGGCATTATTTGCAGGTTGGAAGCAGATGAACTGTCCTTGTCTAAGGGATATAAGGGGGACAGTGGTGAGGCTGCTCTCTCACATGTGATAAGAAGTGACTGGAAAAAAGTGTCAGAAAGGCCAACAGTGAGAGTCTCGTAGTGCAAGAAAAATTAGCCAGTCTAAATTAGGAGGAAGGAGGAGAAGAATGTGGAAAATCTTCTTACATAAAAATCTCCTCTGAGAATTCACTATGTCATTAAAAACACACACATACATTTCTGCATACTCCAGCCCCATCCCCAAACAAAACAACTTCCGTGCCAAAAACATCGACGCTGGCCTTGTTTCTCAAACTTCACGAAGACTGTGGAGAAGGAGGGCTGCTGTCGAAAGCGTTTTAGACAGACACGGAGGGCTGGTGGTGGTGGGGGACCCTTGGGAGATGCTTGTTTTGTTGGGCCTTCTTTGGCTTTTAGCAGGTGAGAGACGATGCCGTGATTCCCTATAAGTTATTCATTTGATGTTTCCTCCCTTCTCAGCTCTTTGTAGGCTGGAATACATTAGCAGCCTGGCAGAGTGGAGAGGATGCTAATGTGGGAGAGAGAGTGAGGGGAGAGGAAGAAAAGATGGGGGCAGTGGAGGGAAGGAGGCAGAGTCATTAGAGGAGGAGGAGAACAGAGAGAGAGAGGACAAGGCTTTTATGATGTGTGGGAAGGGGAAGTGACCTTCCCTCTCACTTTCATCTTGGCTTTTTTCTCCCCTTGCCTTGCTCCCTGACACACACGCGCAGACTCACATTCACGCACACACATACACACACACACACACTCAAATGTGTAGTGCATGCAGGTTGACATGCACCTGCACATATACAGCAGTCCTTACAGTCTTCTCCTGAACAGGCTCACACACGCACATTCACACCTCAGTATCTGTTTTTCAACCATTCTTTTTTTATTCTTATTTTTGTCCTGTGCAGGTCCCCTTGCAACCTGGCCAGTCTTTCAAGTTCACAGTCCTGGAAACTCTGGACCGTATCAAGGAGGAATTCCAATTCCTCCAGGCTCAGTATCACAGGTACTCAAACACATGACACATATATGTATGCATAAACAGTGCATTTAAAACTGGAAATTTACTTTGGAAATGTTGGTGGCCAGTGTGATCACATTCTTGTTGTTTCTCAAGGAACTTAAAACCAGTGGCACTCTTCCAGCCTTAATATAGAAACAACAAATTGTAATTCAGTTCAGATAATAAAGATAGAATGACTGCACACGAGTTCTTTAATCTTTAGAGCAAAATATGTGATTGTGATAGTGAGTTGCAGCCTGTCATACTGAATTCTCACTCTTTAGATGTCTCTACATAAGTTTCAGTCTTATCAGTCTCTCTGCATTCTAATAGGTATACTTTTACACTAATTTGGGGAGAAAATAAGCTATCATTGTGTCTGTCTGTATCAACCTTAACATGATATTAAGAAAAAAAAAAGTATCTCATCTAATCTTAAAATGATGCCTATTTTACACTTCTTTTTCGTCACATTTTTCAACAGTATAACCAAGTTTCCAACATATAAAATGAAATGTTTGGTAATTCAGGTCTTTTATTTTCAACTTCTGGAGGTGACCGATGATCAACTTATCATATGGCTGACTAGAAATGACCACAGCTAATAGAGATAAACAGTCAGGTAAAAAAAAATAAAAAAATCTAGCCTCTTGCTCACACCTCAGCAGACAGGTTTAAGAGCCTGCTGTGATACAGTGCACACAATTCCACAAAATCAAAGAGCACGACACTATAGCCTTTCATAATAGTGACACCCCGGAACCTTCTGATAATTTAATGCACATTTAATCATTTTCAATCACAAAACCTTTACCATTTGATCAAGACAAATGGTAAAGGTATGTCACATCATGAATAGATGCATGTTAATAATTCGCCTGCACTGAAGCCTTCCCCTGAATAACTGGGTAATTTAAATAAGTGTCCATCTGCAAAAATTTTGCTTTATTTAGAACTTTATTGACTTAAATTAAAGCTAACAACAGCCAAATCCAGACCAAATGCACAATTTAAGCAGAATCCAAAAAAAAACAAAAAATAAAACTTTACACTTGATAGTAGAGAATCAGACACCTTCCCACACATGTGCAGTATCTGTGATGAATTGCCGTCAAGAATGAGAGACACCCTACTGGCTGTTGCTATCATAAAGGTGACATTTTTCTGTGCCAGTTTCAGCAGTAATGGATAGCCTGTCTGCATGGTTAGACATAATTGTTTGGTATATTTATGGTGACCTAAACTGTGTTTGACCCCTGCAATATCTAAGTCATGTGGAAATTATTTCACTGGATGCAAATAAACCATTTCATCCACGTGTTTGTGTCCTTTCTCACCCTTGTGCAGCCTGAAGCTGGAGTGTGAGAAGCTGGCCAGTGAGAAGACTGAGATGCAGAGGCACTACATCATGGTGAGTCCAGTCACACCTTTACCAGAGCTATATGGCAATTTGTTAGTCTGACCAGGGCTCTCAGACTCTCTGAAATGAGTCTGATGTTCCTATTTTTATGCCTTTTTAAAGTTTGGTGTTCTGTTAGTGGAAGCTGTCTCTTTAACTCCTTTTTCTTTTGTTCTTCTCACTCTGTTTATCAATATTTCTTTCCATCTTTGGGTTTCAGTTTACTTTCTCCTTCCATTCAGATTAATAAGCACAAGTGTTGACACATTAAAAGTGAATTAAAATGACACTCCAGCTTCTGTGCATTGATGGCATACACATCTCAAATATCTGGTCATAATACTCTACTCTAAAATACATGGTATATATTTAGGTAAGTATCTTAAATATCAATATACTAGAACAAAGTTGCAAATTCCCGCATTGTAGTCTTTGCCATCATTATTTTTTTCTCTGTTTCTCACACACTGTTTATCTTGCACTCTAATACCTCTCTCCAGAAAACACTTTTCCATATCTCTCACCATATCTTATTTCTCATTCAAACCTTTTATGCTGTCTTTTTCTCTGGCTCTTCTTTTTCTGTTTTCTCTCGTGCGCTAACAGTCTGAGCTCCCTGTGTCGGTGTGTCTGTGCGACTAAAGGCTCACATGTATCGTAAGCCTTCGTCTGTGGTACAAAACCCACACAGAGCCGACCAGAATACGATATGCACCATCTGCTAAGCTGCTCGCATTTCATAAACCTGGGAGAGCAGGCAGGATCAGGGCCGTAAGCTAGATAGACACACAGATGGAAAGACATAAAGAGGGAGAGAGAGACAGAGAGAACCAGACAGGCAGATAGACTGACAACAGAGAGAAAGTGAGAGGAAAAAGCAAGCAGACAGGCAAACTGGCGGACAGACAGATGGATATAGATGCCCACAGACAGGCAGGAGATCAGCAGATAAACACACGCACACACCTACACACACAGGGTATACAGCATACTTATTCATTCATCTACTTGCACCTGACCTTGTTCTTATGAGGACTATAATACAAGTGAGTGCCAGATGTTATTACACATCCATATTTCTCCAAATAGAATAAAATTCCTTTTTTTAAAAAAAGAACATAATGATAACACTGTCTAGCGCTTCAGTAGTTATTCTTATGACTTACAGTAGTTATAGTAAGGCCTCAGTCACACAAGCCTAGAGACCGGTCTGCAACCCCCTGGCAACTAGGTTGCTAGGGAAAAATGTGTATTCACTGACCAGTTGGTGAGTGGTTGCTGGAGGTTGCTGGCTGTTACTGGGTGGAATCGGTCGCAGAGAGGGTGCTGCGCCAAAAATCTCCTTGTGATTGCTTTGGTCGCTAGCAGATTGCTGCTTTCGCCTGTAGTTTGTATGGAAGCGCTGACTTGTCTGCAAACACTCACCAGCTATTGGCTGAGCAGTAGTACTCGCTAACTGGCCACCAAGCAGTAGTGAAGCTTGAAAAACTGCAGTGCAAACTGGAAATGGAGAACATTTGTCTTCAAAGTAAAAGCTGTGTCTTACGGCTGCAGCCAAGACATTTCACAAGGTGCAACTTTTACTTGGAAGACGAAGAGTCTCCGTTTCCAGTTTGCAAATGTTTGCTGACAAGTCAGTGTCTTCCATGCAAACTACGGGTGACTGCAGCAGCCTGCTAGCAACCAAAGCAATCACAAGGAGGTGCAGCACCGTATACCTCTTTGTGACCATTTTCGACTATCCACTGGCAGCAACCACTCGCCAACCTGTCAGTGACTACACATTTTTCCCTACCAACCTAGTTGCCAGAGGGTTGCCAAATGGTCTCTAGGCCTGTGTGACTAGGGCCTAAGATCACATATGTTTTTAAAGAAGAAGAAAACAGATAAACCAGACCCTTGTTCAATTCAATACACTCAGATGTTTTGCTGCTATAACCTTACTTATGACCAGTGTATCCTAACACTTCATGCTAGCTAGCAAACTTTGTGTAGACATTTCTCTCTGACATTACTGAATCCGTTTTCACACTGCAACCCTGAACTTTTCTAGACGTGGCGTGAGAACACAAATGTCTGATGCAGTTGGATCGAACATTAGCCAGTCTTCAGCCTGGGAGCTTTCTGAGAGTACAAAGTCTATGTGATGTCAGATTGTGCCAATGTGCAAATAGTGCAGATAATAGTCCAGTGCATTTACTTCCAGTGTGTTGCCTCCTGCACGTGCCATCCAGGCTGCCCCCAAACCACACAGAGTATTTCCAGTTGTGTCAACGCATCTGAAGTGGACTATATGCCGCGGTGTGCTACATGTAAGAAAGAACAACTGTGGAAAACATCCGACCTGATTATCCCAAAATTGTCACATGTGAAAATGTGCTGACTTTACAGTTCACAAGAAAAAGATGTAGTGTTTCACTAGTAGACTTGTTTGTTGCTTATAGTGACATCTTTAAAACAATTGGAATGGAAATCCACCGTGCTGCTTGTGATCTAAGTGGCCACTGTTCAGCAAAAGGTGTACAAGCTTACGTTACAGTTATTTGTTATTCAGTTATTCAGATGTACAACTGAATTACAACAGAATTTATGCATTCACTTAATTGTATTTCCATGATTTGTCACATACTCCCAATACGGGAGCCTTTTCATTACATTTTGAAGTTATTGCATTTTCTGGCAATTGCATAAACGCTATAAACCTTTAAATTAATGGCATACTGCATATCAATAAATTCAAGTAACTGGACAACCAAACGCTTATTGAGGATCCCAAACAACACAAATGCACATCCATTAAAGGTCAAAGGTTTTCAAACTGACCTCATTATATAGTTTTTACTGTACCTCTCAATGTGCACATAAATATGGTATGGTACAGTTCAGAACACAGAAAGAAAAATGTCAGACACTGCCCGTTTTAGCTTCACAGAATTATTGTGTGGAACAAAAAGCCCAAACATCCATCTTCTTCATTGTAAATCTTCTCCACCCTTTCGTATACAATAGGAGTGGTGGCATGCCAGCACAGATGCATTTCTGTGTCTTTCCATAGACAGAGGCAATGGGTGACATTTAATCGAACTTGTGCATATTAAATGTCACAGCCTTTGTGACCGGTGCACAATTGGTAAACTTTGGATGGAGGAGGAATGACACAGTATCCACTGCTGTATGTTTAGCTTCAGCATTAGGCTTTAACAGTTCCTTACTGCAGGAGGTCAGAGAGCTGCAGATGCTGATGACATATCCGTATAGGTTAGCATAGCAGAGAGTTAGCACCGCAGGCTATAATATTTGAACAAGGGCTCACTGTAGTGTAGTGGATGGCTAACTCAGTGTAATGCTACTTCATAGGCATGGCTCAGAAATGAGAGGGAGGGAAAGAGGGAGAGAAAATGAGAGGGAGAGAAGAGACAGAGAGGCTCAAAGGGAAAGATAGCTTGAGAGAAAAAAGGCTCAGAGAGTGTCAGACAGAAAAAAACAGGGAGCTGCTGAGGGAGGGAGGGATACAAAAGGAGGCAGAGATAAAGAGAATAAAAGAGGAGAGGGAGAGACGGAACGAGACAAGAGAGATACAGAGAGAAAGAGAGTGTGAAAAAATTGCTGAAAAGGAATGAGAGAGAAGAAATGAAAAAGAGGGATACGTGGGGACAGAAATGCAGAGAGGAGAGATGGAGACTGAAAAAAGATGCCGTGAAGGGATGAAATGGAGAGAGAAAAAAAGAGTATGCAACACAGAGTGCAAGAGAAAGAGATAGTGATGTGTTTGTGTGGGGGGGCGTGAAATGAGAGAAAGAGAGATAGAGAGAGGGAGAGGGTGCACGCACAGACACGTAAATAATGTGAAGCAACAACGGACTCGCTGCGCCCACAGAGGAGATAACCCAGAAGGCTATATTTAGCTCGTTAGGCCTGTCATCCACACTGAGGCCTGTTTCCACAGGCTGGGGCTCTGCTCACCATGCTGCACTGCTCCTGCCTTTACTATTCATCAGTTTTAAGCTCTTTAAATACCAGGGTGAGGGGTTGGAAAGTAGGAAGATAGTTATACAGGGTTACACATGGCTGGAGCACATGTAATTTCTTGTGAACTGTGAAAGCTTAACATCCAAGATGACATGACAGTTAAGAAACATATATTTTGTGTGTAAAGGTGGCAGGTCTGGGTGGTTCTGTGGGCCATCAGAAGGCTTGGTTTTAGATCCAGAGACCTTTGCTTGCTGCCTGTTTCCTACCAACAGTCAGTAGCAGATGCTTTGTGTATGTTTTGTATTCATATATTTACACTTTAGAGAGATTAAAAATACACAAGTCAACAGAAGAAACGCAAGTACAAATACAAATACATATTCCATCTTTGTTTTAAATCAATTTCTTCAAACATATTCTGTGAGTAGTTTTCAGTTCTGGTTGATTGGTTTTAGTCAAAAACCGTGTATACACAACATTGTCATCAGTGCTACCATGCCACGACTGAGTTAACCAGGTTGGGCTATTGGCATGCTGGATGCTGGCATGCATGTCTGAGCTGTTGCTGCAGCCTTGCATGTTAATATGAGATGATCTCTGATCTGACTGTTCTTATTGGAAATCTAACTGGACAGAGGTACTGAGATGAGGTGCTCCCACCAGTACTTGTGCCATTCTTGTAGCAGTACCTTGCCCTGCGGCTGTTTCAGCAGGACAGTACCTGCCCCCACACTGCCAGAGTAGCACAGGCCCTTATGGATCAGGAGTATATCTATACACTTCCTTGGCCAGCACTTAGTCCCGATATGTGTCCTATTGAACATGCCTGGGACATGGTGGGTTGACATGTTCATCAGAGGCAGCCACAACCAATAACCAATGCACAGCTGCAGGCTGCACTCATTCAGGAATGCAGAGCAATTCCTCAACAACAGATCCGCATACATGTGCAGTCCGTGCGCAGATGGGTGACTGCTTGCATCACATCCAGAGGGGGCCATACCTCGTATTAAACGCCTCATATACACATATGTTAAATATGGTCTATAAAATTTATTTAAAACACAAACTTGCATTTCTTTTTTTGACTAGTATAATATCTTTACCTAGCATGTGTGTTGCCTGATCATCATGAATTCTTCTGACAACTTGTTACAACTACAGCAGTCTTTCATTTATCGCAAATTAACCAGCGTTACTGTTGGGAATGAAGACTGCTTTGGGACATGTTGAAAACAGGTGTTAACTAAGCCTCCAACACAGCCACGTTGCAGGTGGTTTACAGAATGTCATTTGAAGACCATTTTTTTGTGGAAAACCATAAGCAAGTCGTTTATGCTTTGTAAACATTATTTCTTTTATTCAGTTTAATCATAATTTGCCTGGGAATTACAGGTTTTACAAATTACATTTCTTCTTATTATTCATCTTTAGGCTAATGATAATTGCTAAATGGAGGTAAAAGTGCTGAAAAATACTAATTGACTAATGGCAATAGACTGAAAATGCCCCATGTTCATTAAACTATCAGAGAGAATGAGGCACAAACAAATCAAAACACAAAATTAACTAAAGTTAGCCAGTAAATGCAGTGACACTGCATTGGTTGTCTCGATATGTGTCTGCTGTACTTTTCTATTTTAACAGAAGGTGTAAGTTTCACTGTGTTGCTAGATATCTCCTTATGGCATTAAACTTTCGGGAAGTTGCTTTTTCCTCACATTTACTGCTTTAATTCTATAGTTGGCAATGGGCACGTTTTACACATTTCACGCTTGAAGAGATGATGCCATAACCCTCTCAAATTGCTCCTGTTTGTGGAGTGTTGCCGCAGTAAAATAACACAGCCAGGTCTGGATGTAGTGTATTTGTATGTTTGGCAGACCCACTCTCTGTAGCTTTTTGGATGGAATATATGTTTTATGTTGGCTGAGCTACTAGGCTGGCTAACTGGCAATGTGCAACTTTAGCGGTAGCTACAAACACACACGCACACACAGAGACAAACATCAAGTCACACACATTGAGCGTCTGTGGGAGTCTTGCTCTTATCCGGCTGTTGCATTTATAATTCATGGCTCTCAGATTTCAATGCTCTCCTGGAATTCCACTGTGTATTTTTAAATAAGGTAGCATTGGAGCCCTGGTTAATCAGTGAGTGCAGACGTGTTGGCCACATGCTCACACGGTGTGCAAGCAAGACTTCCACCTGGAGAACTGTGTTCATCCCTGCTACCCTGAGGTTGAATCTTGCAAAGAGTAGATGAAAAAGCATGAGGCTCAGTGGAATTTGAAAGGAAGGGAGAGATAAATTGTTGTCTTGCGTCATAAAATGTCCCAAAGTCACCTACAATCAGACCTTTGTGTTAAACTCTCCTTCCTTCACCTTCCTTCACCTTCTAGATCCATTAGACTTTTTAATACTTGTGGGCCTAAAATTGAAAGAATCCTTGATGATGATTTTATGACTGAAAGTTTTACAGTTAATTCTAAGTCAGTTTCTGCCCTTGTCCTCTCCATTTTCTTTTCTTTGTAGGAGTTAATGTCTTCAGAAGCCTCTTTTTTCTCATAGAGACTTGACTTTGCTGCAGCTCTCTTCTCATCCCTACTGTCAAACACAAGACAAAACTCTTACAGAGGGGTGGACTGCCCGGCCCCTTTAATATAGAGTTTAAAAAAGACATGTCTGCTGGAGGGTGACAGCTCGCAGTTGGGAATCACATTAGGTGGCCTCTCCATCACTGTGTTTGTCTCTATGTGTGTAAGTGAGGTACAGTGGAGCTGCAGGGTTCTAGGGTTAATGAACGGCCATGCTGCCGGCAAGAGACAAAATATTGTTGCATCACATTTCATGATACAAAATAATAGTGGGATAAAACATTTGGTATTAAATTATATATTTTATAACCATATTTTTCCTTCCTGCACAAGGGGATTGTGAACAAATGAGCTACTGTTGAAACATGGAGAAACATAATAATGTGATCAGTTTAACAAATTCAAAATTCAAACTGCATAAAGTATCAAACAACAAATGAAGAATTGTGATACCAAACCAAAAGAATTGTGAAGAAGCATTTTGGATTTAACATTAGTTTCATAAATCAAGTAACCTAATAATCGGACTGAGCAAGCACCATAGATTTTATGACACACACTCTCCGGACACTTTATTAGGTACTGTTCTACTGATTTTTAATGCAAATCAACCAATCACATGGCAGCAACTCAGTGAATTTAGGCTTGTAGACATGGTCAAGTCGACCTGCTGAAGTTCAAACTGAGCATCAAAATGGGGAAGAAAGGGGATTTAAGTGACTTTGAACATGACATGGTTGTTGAGTATTTCAGAAACTGCTGATCTGCTGGAATTTTCCCACACAACCATCTGTAGGGTTTACAGAGAATGTTCGAAAAAAGAGAAAATATGTAGTGAGCGACAGTTCTCTGGGCAAAAATGTCTTATTGATGCCAGAGGTAAAAGTGAGAATGGTTAGAGTGCTTCAAGCTGGTAGAAAAGCAATAGTAACTCAAACAAACACTTGCCACAACCAAGGTATGCAGAAGAGCATCTGTGAATGCACAACATGTCAAACCTTGAAGCTCCTGTCAGCTAAGAACAGGAAACTGAGGCTACAATTCACACGGACTTACCAAAATTGGGCAATATAGGTTTGGAAAAGTGTTGCCTGGTCTGATGAGTCTCGATTTCTGCTGCAGCATTAGGGTCAGAATTTGGCATGAACAACATGAAGGCATGGATCCATCCTGCCTTGTATCAAAGGTTCAGGCTGATGGTGGAGGTGTAATGTTGTGGGGGATATTTTCTTGGCATAGTACCAACTGAGCATCATATAAACACCACAACCTACCTGAATATTGTTACTGATCATGTCCATCCCTTTATGACCACAGTGTACCCATCTTCTGATGGCTGCTTCCAGCAGCATAATGTGCCATGTCACAAAGCTCAAATCATCTCAAACTGGTTTCTTGAACATGTCAATGAGTTCACTGTACTCAAATGGCCTCCAAAGCCACCAGATCTCAATCCAATAGAGCACCTTTGGGATGTGGTGGAACGGGAGATTCACGTAGTGGATGTGCAGCTATCAAATCTGCAGCAACTGTGTGATGCTATCATGTGAATATGGACCAAAATCTCTGAGGAAGCACCTTGTTGATTCTATGCCATGAAGAATTAAGGCAGTTCTGACAGCAAAAGAGTGTCAAACCCAGTACTAGCATGGTGTACTTAATAAAGTGACCAGTGAGTGTAGTTTACACTTTCACAACACGTTAAGCATTAGTGGAAAATAATGCGACAGTGAAAGACTTGCTTACCTTATATACTGAGTATAAGAAGTTTCTTATTTACACAATTTTTAATATGTACCTACAAGCCTTTACTCACCTACTGTCTGTGGCTGTGTCCACATGTACACGAGTATTTT